>JAJOZX010006398.1:0-264549 GCA_023014485.1 Bathynomus jamesi | reverse complement strand
TGTTTTTTCAACGTGTCAGTTCAATCAGTTGTGTGCCACTCTTAGTCGAAAGCGGTTGATTTCTGTATCGTGTGCGTGTCATGGCTTAGTGAATTAGTGAATGCATATGTTAAAATTTGTATGTATGTAAAATGTATTTAAATACAATTGATGTATTTTGTATTTAGTATCTAAATACATTCGTAAAATGTATTTAGTATTTAAATACATTTCTCCCATGTATTTAGTATTTAAATACATTCAATGTATTTATTGCCCAGCTCTGTATATATGTATGTGTATATAAGCACACCGGACAAAAAATTAGTCACCCCTCTCAGAATGTACCTAATAACGTGTGACGGCGCCTCTGGCCTTGATAACCGCACGAATCTGGCGAGGCAGAGAGACTACGAGGTTGTGCATGTACTGAACATCGATTTGCTGCCACTCGTTCATCAGCCGGTCCCGAAGTTCCGCCAGAGTCCGTGGTGTGTCTATTCCTGCGCTTCACTTTCTGTTTCCAGCCTGAACAACACCTTCGACGCATTCAGAATTAAAGGCTTCATTGGACCTGCGATGTACTCGTCCTCCCACCATTGGAGAACAAACAAAAACGGGACTCATCGGACCAAATTACACGTTTCCAATCTGCCGCAGTCCAGTTTTTGTGCCTCTGAGCCCATTTATAACGTGCCAATTTGTGACTTTTAACAGCGGCCTCTCCGTGGTACCCTGCTCCAGATGTCCATCGCATGCAGTTCTCGTCGCAATGTCCGTTCGGAAATTGGTCGCTGGAGAACCTCATTGGTTTCTTGGAGCATTGTTCTCTGGTTTGAAAACGATTTGCAGTTACTAGACGAGAAACATGGCGGCGGCCCCTATTGTCGAGAATTGTTTTCCGGCCACAGTTACGCCGTCGATTGTCAGTTGATTGCGAACTACACCACTCTTTGTAAACTCGCTGGACAGTACGCGTTGACACACCAACAAATTGGGCTACTTCAGACATTTTGTGTCCGTGGGCTCTGCCAAACACGATGGCTCCTTTTTGCCACTGAGTAACGTCTGCCTCACGACCCATTTTGCAGACTATATCCAACACACTTTGTTCTTCACCACCTCACGAAACAGATCTGATCCTGTGTGCTACGTCACCGCTACTTGTCACTTACCAATGCTACATCAGCGCCCTCTGTGTGACCTTGAACTTCCTACTATCGGTGCTATTAGGGGTGACTAATTTTTTGTCCTGTGTGCTTAGTTCCTCTTTATAAATCATTAGTTAGACCCCATTTGGAGTAGGCGATCCAATTTTGGAATCCGCATATGCGCAAAGATGTAGACAAAATCGAAAGAGTTCAAAGATGAGCAACTAAGATGATTCCGTCGGTTAGGTCAAAGTCGTACGAGGATAGGCTTAAGGAGTTAAAATTAACAACAATCTGGACCGTGGCCTCCGCAGGATTTTTCGCAAGGGGGGGCAAAACTAACTTATTAGTTCTTAGTTCTTATTAGTTCTTTATTAGGTAGAAAAAAAAATGCACTGCGACCACTACGAGTAAAAACCGTCATCTCCCTTATCATAGCCTGCTTTCGGTGCTAAATTTATGTACTTAGTAATACTAAGTACATAAATTTAGCACCGAAAGCAGGCTATGATAAGGGGAGATGACGGTTTTTACTCGTAGTGGTCGCAGTGCATTTTTTTCCGACCAGTCAAGTCCATTTTTTATGTTATATGATACTATGATTAACTATAATCGTGTAAGTTTCAGTGAAATTGACCAAAAGGTTTTCGAGAGAAAAAAAAATCAATAAAACACTCAATATAATGATCTTTGCAAATAATTCCATTACTATATCTTTCAGTATAGTTTATTTAACACTTCTAAGTTCAACGACACGGCATTTCGGTAAAGTAAAGGTAAAGTAAACGACATTTCCTTGAATGTGGAAACACTGACTGAGCTGCAGTAGAATTATAGAAGTCGTTGCGTGGGCAAACACAAATTTCCAAGGGAGGGCAACTGCCCCCTCTTGCCCCCACCCCCTCCGGACGCCCATGACTCGAGACTAGGAGGCAAAGGGGTGATCTAATCCAGGTTTTCAAAATTATGAATGGGTTCGATAACGTAGATAGAGAGCTTTTTCGAAATATCTCAATATAATAGGACTAGAAATAACGGGTGTTGCGGAAAACTTTTTTACGCATAGAATAGTAAATAGGTGGAATAGTTTGCCGGTAGAAGTAATTAGTAGCACGTCTATAAACATGTTTAAAATTCGATTAGACGCATATGTTGATAGATTGGGTATAGTTTAAGGTAGTAAAATTAAGGCTTTGTGGTGATAGATCCCACAGCTCAACACAAGTGTTGTGGGATATAGGGAGGCAGCATCTTGGGTTAGGGGATACTCTCTGTCCTTACACACCCCATTTAGAGATATTCCTCTGCCGAGCGGTGCCCCCCATAGTACTGTGAGGTATTGAAAAACTCATGATCTTCACTTGCCCCACAAACACCTTTAAATTGGAGACCCAAAATGGGTGCACACACATTTCTACATTACTGTACAGTCTTTACAGCCACACCTACACTTTTCCTCCTAAGTATGTATATTGTAATGTATATGGTGTAAATTTTGACTTGGTCAGCAATCGAGATGGACCGTGACTTATTTTTCGTTGGGCAGAAGAAAAGCTATCATTTGCAGGTTTTACATGATTTACATGATTTACATGATTTACATGATTTACATGAGGAAGATTTCCCTCTTAAGTGCTGTGTGCGCTGATCTCGTAGAACAAATCTGGAGTGATAATTTAATGGACAACATTCTCTCTAGTGATTAAGCCACTTTCCATACGTGTGGAAAAGTAAATCGTCATAACTGTCGAATTTGGGCAGATGAAAGACCGAATGATTTCGTCCAAAATTGGGAGAGAGATTCTCCTAAAGTTAATGTCTGGATGGGTTTAACAAAATCTAAGGTTTATGGTCCTTTTTTTTTTCTTTGCTGAAGCTACAGTTACGGGGCTTATTTATCTGGACATGTTGCAGCAATTCCTTGAACCTCAGATGATTGGGGATAGGATTGTTAGTACCGTCGTCTATCAACATTATGGTGCTCCTTGTCACTATGCCAAAATTGTTCAGGATTATCTAAATGGACGTTTTCCAAATCGCTGGATCGGACGCGGAAGCAACAGACCTTGGCCAGCGAGATCACCAGATTTAACCCCTTTAGATTTCTTTGCATGGGGCTTTATCAAATCGCACGTCTATCAGACGAAGATTACGAGTCTTGAAAACTTACGTATACGAACTGCTGCAGATAACATAACCCCGCAAATGCTCCAGAATGTGTTTAGAAATGCTGCGGAACGATTTGAGCTGTGCAGGGATACTGATGGGCGTCACGTCGAATCCTACTTTTAATTATTTAATAAATGTTACCACTTTATCATTTTATGATTGAATTCCATATAATTTCCAAGTGCTTCACAAAAATAGATCCTGACTTTATGTACACCCTGTGTGTATATATATGTGTGTGTGTGTGTATGTATATTATATATATATTTATATATATTTATATATATATATGTATTATATATATATGTGTGTATGTATATTATATATATGTGTGTATGTATATTTATATATATGTGTGTGTATGTATATTATATATATATGTGTGTGTATGTATATTATATATATGTGTGTGTATGTATATTATATATATGTGTGTGTATGTATATTATATATGTGTGTGTATGTATATTATATATGTGTGTATGTATATTATATATATGTGTGTATGTATATTATATATATATGTATGTATATTATATATATATGTGTGTGTATGTATATTATATATGTGTGTGTGTATGTATATTATATATATATATGTGTGTATGTATATTATATATATGTGTGTGTGTGTGTGTATTATTATATATGTGTGTGTATGTATATATACTGGTCAAAAAAGAAACGCAATTAGCTTGCATATGGTGTAAAATTTAAGTTTAGTGGTATTGGTTTGTTCAAATCTTTTTAAAGCCACTTAGCGCATGTTTTTAAACCTGACTAATCCCGGCTAAGACGCCATTTTGTTACAAATAATAAACAGAGATTAAATTGAATGTATTCTTTATGAAGGCATGCATTTTTTCTTTGACTTCACAGAATACACACTGCCCGTTGAGAAAACCAAACTTTTCCCGCGATTGAGGCATGCCACGACTCTCAGAGGTCAACAGAGGTCGTGCCTTGGCATGTTGGATGCAGGCATGTCTGCTGTCCAAGTTGCACAACGAATGCATGTGCATCCCAGCACAATCTCTAGGCTTGTTAGACGGTACAATGCCACAGGAAGTGTTCAGGACCTGCCAAGACGTGGGCGACCTCGTGTGACGACCCAACGCCAGGATCGCCACATTTACTGCAGCACCTGCGTCATCGCAGCGGAATGCTCGTCAGACAGCCAGACACCTGGTATCCACAACAACAGAATTAGTGACCAGACCGTCAGAAACCGACTTCGTAATGCAGGACTCCGATCCCAGGCCTTACAGAGGTCCTTTTCTCACTTATGCAAGAAGGCCAACGACGCCTGCAATGGGCCTATCAGCACCGTGACCTATCGTGGGTCTATCAGCTCTGACTGACCAGCGCTACAGGGATGAGATTCTTCACCCACATGTTCTTCCATTCATGAGGCAACATCCAGATTGGTGCTCCTGCAACAGGACAATGCCAGACCTCATGCAGCCAGGATAGTGCAGGCGTACCTGCAGGACAACAGGTGCAGACCTTACCATGGCCAGCCTTCAGCCCAGACATGTCACCGATAGAGCACGCATGGGATGAACTTGAACGGCGAGTTCGCAGACGTCAGCATCAGCCGCAGAACATCAGGGAACTGACCAATGCAATTATTGAAGAGTGGAGGGCCATCCCTGTTGCTTTCCTGCAGAGACTGTTGAGGTCGATGAGGGCCAGACTCCAAGCCTGCATTGTGGCTAGGGGTGGCCATACGCGTTATTGACTGTTTGTTATGTTAAAGAATCATTTACTATATACTGAGTCCTCATGTTTATTAATAAATCTCAAAAATTGCGTTTCTTTTTTTGACCAGTATATATATATATATATATGTGTTATATATATATATATATAGATGTGTGTGTGTTATATATATATATATAGATGTGCGTGTGTTATATATATATATAAGATGTGTGTGTGTTAAATGTTTCAGACCAACAAAGACCCTAGGATCCACTCATGGCTGGTCTACCTAACTGTGTTCGTAATTGTGTATGTCCTCCGTGGTGGCGGAGGGGACCTACAATTTTACGTGGGTTCCGAACCACAAGAACATAAGAAATTTTTATAGTGTGCACACTAGGGGCCACTTCGGCCCATCGAGGTGGCTCCACTATGTAAAAACTGCCTGTACATTGGCAACGACCAATTTTTACAAAACTAAATAATTATAAATTTAAAACTAATTAATTGTCGATTTAAAACTAAAGATAGAATCTCTGGATCCAGAGGATCAAGTCATAATAGACTACTCTCCACAAATGTTACTCTATATCTATTTATAACCGACATGCAATTATATGTGTATATATTTATGTGTGTGTGTATGTATATGTATTAATTTGTAATGAAAATCGCAAAAACTCTAAAAATTAAAACCCAAATTACAAATTAAGTTCCATTCGCACTTTAGTGCATAGAGCTTATAATATTTCCTCGAACTTTGCTCTGCTTCATAGTTTGAATTCCTTACTTATTTTTCTTTAAAAATGGTTTTCCACGGATCTTGTAGGAGGTATTATTGGTAAATTTCTTAATAATGTATATTCCCCAACCTTATCCCAACGTATGATGTTCCTAAGAATTGTAAATATCTTGTTTTACCTGATCTCTTCCATTTTAATTCTTTTGTGAAAAAGCAATTGTTGAGTGAGGAAATTTTAGTTTCACACTGATTTTAAGGTAGGTTGCTTTTGTAAATAATACCCTTGGATGTTTTTTCCGATGATGCAAGGACAAAATTCCCCCTTCGATGAGCTGTTCATTTGTTTACCTGCCCTGGGTGTTCCCAGGGGAACTACGTTGGCAGTATAGTTCGTTCCTTGCAGGCGAGATTTTGCTCCCATATGGGTATTAGCCATAGGATAGGGAAAGTTTATCGAAAAAGGAACAGTCTGCTATTAGAAATCATTCTATCAAGTGTAAGGTTGACGTTTCTGTTAACAATTTTAAAATTCTTAAATCATTAAAATGCCCGTCCTCTCTCCGTATTTACGAATCTTTGTATATTAATTTTTTGAACTCGTTTAAATATTGATTCTAGCTGTTACCCCCTTTATGTTAATTAGAATACCTACATACTAAAATTTTTTTCCCTTATGACCGTGTCTCCTTTTCGCCTCAGTTTTTTGTGGCTGTCAAGTGAGCATGGTATGTTTGGTTTACTCGTGTTTTTTGTTTGACTATTTTATCATTTATATATATATATATTTTTATTTTAGCTTATGCCCGTTTTCTGCTTTGTAATTTTAATTTTTGTACTTTAAATTAGTTTGTTCTTGACATTCATATATTTTGGTCATGTATTAATTTTAGCTTTTATTTATTAGGCCTTAAAAATGGGTAGAGTTGCCCGAAACGTCGGCTGCAGCCAAATATAATGACCTTTTTGCTCTAGGTCTTCGTTTTTATCCTCAATGTAAAACTGCGTCTCCTTAGGAGGGATCCTATTTCATGTGTGTATGTGTATATATATATATATACACGGTGAACCAAAAGTAGGTGGACAGTAGGTTGAATACGGTTTGTGTTATATTATATTATAACTATGGTGTTCATTATAACTATGGTGTTTGTGTTATATTATATTAAATATTATAACTAAATTTATTTAAATTTTATTTTGTATTATAGTATACAAAAAAATTAAATATGTATTCTCAAAATAAACGTTATCATTTACTGTCCACCTACATTTGGTTCACCCTATATATATATATATATATGTATATATATGTATAGTATGTGTATATATGTATAGTATATTATATGATACACACACTGTGCTATGTATATGGGACGAATTTCACAATTAAACGTGAAATAAATGAATGCTGCAAACCCACAAGGTTCTCCACACCCTGACGAGGTGTAGCTCTGAATACTGTACACAAAAGGCTTTGGAATGTTTTTTCTTTTTCGTTGTGGGTTTGCAGCATATATATATTATATGTGTGCGCGCGCGCGCTCGTTTTTCTTAATTTAATACCATTAATATGCTACTTAGTAGTATTGTGGCGCTATTTTCTCGTTAGCGCCTTTTTGTTGACGTGAAAGCGTGATAACATACTGTGTGTATGTGCTGCAGATATATTTATGATTGTAAAATGAAATGGGAGAAATAAATTTCCTTGATTTGATGGCCAATCTTAGCTCAACGCTAGGCACGTTTAATGCGAGACATAGATGCACCCAATCCCGTTATTTGTACTGTTAATTAGGATCTCTTCAGTCGTAAAAAAGTGTTTATATTAAGTTTATCTAAAACTTCAGTGGAAAGGGATGCAATTATCAGGTCATCCCATAAGTAATGTCGTTTTTTAGATCGGAATTTGAAGTACAAAAAAAAAACACTACGAAACTTTTTAATCTAGTATATATTTTCCATCGGAATCAGTGACACTCTGCCAACGTCCCACAAGCTTTTCAATGCCATGTTTTTAAAATTCAGGCTGTTTTGAGGCAAAAATCGTACAAAGACTGGTGTGCAGGTCATCTAAAGAAGTATACTGTTTCTCGTCAAGATAGTTTTGCAGACTCCTGAAGAGATTATAATCTGAAGGCGCAAGGTCTGGAGGATGTGGAAGTTTTTCCCACCCAAGCTCCTCAATTTTTGCGGAAGTGACCCGAGCGGTATGAGGACGTGGGTTGTCGTGGTGGAACACGATTCCTTTCCGATTAACCAAAGGAGGTCTCTTTTCTTTTAGTGCAGTGTTCAATCGATCCACTTGTTGACAGTAAACTTGAGCGGTGATTGTTTGGTTGTGTGGTAAGGTTTCAAAGTGTATTACACCACCTTTATCCCACCAAACACTAAGCAACACCTTCCGAGGGTGAAGATTTGGTTTTGGCTGTGGTGTCGCTGGTTCTTCGGCACAAACCCACTGTCGACGGCGCTTAACATTCTGGTACAGTATCCACTTTTCATCACCAGTCACTAAACGGTGCAAAAACGGATCTTGGAGTTCACGGGAATGAAGAGCTGTGCTAATGTTTACCCGCACCCTCAGATTGTCGACCGACAACTCATGTGGCATCCATTTTCCTAACTTAGGCACTTTCCCGAGTTGTTGCAAATGTAGATGGATGGTGGACGGGGATGAATTGAGTTTCTGGGCCAATTCTTCGACAGTTGTTGAACACACTTCTTCAAGTGCGGCCAACAGCAGGTCATCATCAAACTCAGCAGGGCGTCCAGAGCGTGCTGCATCTGTCAAACAGCAGTCACCATTCCTAAACTTTTGAAACCATCTTTGACATTTTCTCACAATGCAGAATATCGTTGCCATGAACGTCCTGAATGTTTCGCATTGCTTCAGTAGCACTATTTCCTTTTTTGAACTCGTAAAGCATTATATGCCAGATATGCTCTTCTGATACCGCCATGTTTATGAGGGGTTCACACAAAGCAAAACACGTCTTCACTGGTCAAGGTCTGTAAAGTATGTAGCGAAACACGATAGATCTTAGATATAACCTTCGGAAAATTTATGCTTAAACCGAGTAGGACTAGTTTAAATTTAATCTATCGTAAAAAACGACATTACTTATTGGATGACCTGATACTTTGAAACTGCATGTAAATAAGTAGATTCACTCTTAATACATCTTTAACAGTTGAATTAGTTTTGACAAGCAATTTTAGGGGATTCGAAAGTTCAGGGCTTCAGGCAGTCATCGTGTAACTTATGAAGATAAAAACCCACTCTAATAGAGAGTTTATTTCCACAACAGTTTCGATGCCCACTGGCATCCTCCTCGGCTGGATACAGAAAAACGAATGAACCAAAACAAGAGGGAAAAACAGTCCAGGGACTGACCGTTAAGAAATTCGCACCTAGGTTAGATCCCATTCTCCCGACACCGGAAGGGCATTTTCAGTAAAGGGACCCGCTTATAAGTACATTCGCACAAATTTAAAACTATCTTCCTGTTCTATACATACAGATTCTAATATTTTGACATAATTACTGCATTTACATTTTTTTTAACATTTATTATTATTACCTTTACCCTAATTATTAAAGGTCTCTGGATTGTTTCCTTACTCGCTTTTAGTAAATGTAATAATGGAAGTAATAAATGTGGAAATAAATATAAATGCAACAGATGTAATAATGAAGGTAATATTATAAATTTAATAATTAGGGTAAAGGTAGTAATAATAAATGTTAAAAAAAATGTAAATGCAGTAATTATGTCAAAATATTAGAATCTGTATGTATAGAACAAGAAGATAGTTTTAATTTGTGCGAATGTACTTATAAGCGGGACCCTGTAATAAAATGACCTTCCGGTGTCGGGAGAACGGTATCTAACCTAGGTGCGAATTTCTCAATGGTCTCTGGATTGTTTCCTTCTCGCCTTTTTCATTCGTTTTTCGGTTTATAAGTTCTGTATAATAAACAACAATGTAATAACCAATGTAATAATAAATTTATAATTTCTGTAATAAAAATAATGCAATATTAAATGTAATAAATTTAATAATAAATGTAATAATTATGAAAAAAAAAAAAAATAATCTGTATGTTTAGAACAGGAAGATAGTTTTAAATTTGTGCGAATGTACTTATAAGCGGGTCCCTTTAATGAAAATGCCCTTCCGGTGTCGGGAGAATGGGATCTAACCTAGGTGCGAATTTCTTAACGGTCGGTCCCTGGACTGTTTTTCCCTCTTGTTTTGGTTCATTCGTTTTTCTGTATTCACCCGAGGATGATGCCAGTGGGCATCGAAACTGTTGTGGAAATAAACTCTGTCTATTAGAGTGGGTTTTTATTTTCATATTTTGACCTTCACGTAGAAAAAGTGAAGTTTTTTGCATTTATCGTGTAACTTACTGTTGTTTAATTCACTCATAGCCTATCTTCTAGTCATTAAGAGTTTATGTATGGCTTTTCTCAATTTTTACAACTAATTCTGTCACTGGTGCGACTTTAACCTCAATGTGGACATAATTTTTCAATTCTAAAGATAGGTGGTATTAGTTGGTTATGGTGATTTCTTTTTTTTCTAGTGGATGCTGCTTTAGCTGAAATTGATAGCATTCCCGACGGTGGTTGCGAAGCGGGAGAAGTAGACGACGACGACGACGACGAGGACGAGTGGTCCTACTACAAAATGGAACCTCAGAAGCACAGCCAAACGAGTGTGAGTAGTTTTCTTGAAACGAAAATAGATGTACATATGGAGATCTTGACTACTTAGGTTCAAGTTGAATTTGTGATTGACTCTCTCTGGCAAACGCTGTTCCTTTACACGAGGCCCTCCTATGAAGTGGTTAATTGACAAAAGTGAAAAGCGTCAGAAAACGCAGTTAAATGTGCCAATTTGAAAGTGTCGTAACCTTTCAACTTTTGTAAATATTTCGACGAAATATCTTCCAAAAGTGTTGACATTTTTTACTTTGTCACTTAGCCACTTCTTCCTAGGACGGCCTCGTACAAAAGTTTTTTATTTGATCAAATTCAAGATTACTCCAATTCACAGGAACATTTTAAACGAACTATTGTAAACGCTGCAGTTAAATCTTATCCAAAGGGGCGATGGCTAACTGTAAATTAAGTAATGTTAGCCATCGTGAATTATATCATTAATTCGCACTGATTTCCTCACATCAGGTATCAGGTGGTGGTGGTTATGAAAGTTAATTGTTAAATTTACCCACAGAATGAAGATTTGATCGTAACGGGAACATCAGAAATAACGGTAGACACCCTTCCTGTCACTGGTGGTGATCTTCAACACTCCCCTCAAACGCCAGAAAGCGCCTCTTTCGTAAAGGAAGCATCTCCCTGTGGGAGCCCCCAGGCCCCAGCAGTCCCCGCACCGTTGAAGGTTTTGTGACCTCCGTTGAACTTAACACACCAGAGGAGAGCTACAATACTAACTTAGCAATCAATCAGTCCACAGAATACTTCAATGGAGGCCAAATTGAGCAAAGTTCCGGGCCCTTCAGCGTGTATGTAAGCAGCTCTCCCGAGCCCGTCAGCATCGAATCTCCACCCGTGAACCTCCTCTCTCCATTGATACCTTCGAATGCTGTAGAGATGCAGGAGGAACCTAAGAGTGACTTAGGCAAGGAGGAAATTGAGGAACTCGAAGGACCTTCAGTGGAAATCGTTCACGCTCAGTCGACCGTGGAAGTGATCACTGACACCCCTGTAGAGGTTGAGATTCCCAAAGATGAAACTGTCAGTCCAATTCCAGACGTCATGACTCAGTCCATTACGGGAGGCCTTCCCTCGGATCCTTGCGTCCTTTCAACCGTTGACGAGGATAAAGTGCCTTCACCCCTTTTCGAGGACGCTCCTCATTTCACGGAGGAGGCGAAACAACACACAGAAGTAGTGATTGAGGAAAGTTTCACGGAGCAACAGTTCGCTGCAGAAGTTGAAATTGAAGCAATTTCACCTGATATAGGAAAAATTACTGATACAATTAACGTCGAAGAAATTGTTGAAGACGTAAAACAAGAAACTGAGGCTACCATTGAAGAGATGCTTATTGCTGTAGAAAACATTGAGCAGATTCCCCCTAACATTCCTGAACCTGTAGATGACGCTGTAGAATCCGAATCGGGGAAAATGGCTTCTAATCAGTTGGAAGACCGGTTTACTGAAGAAATTAATAAGGCCTTTGAAGTACCTTTAGATCAAATGATTATCTCATTCCACGAAGACCGAACTCAGCCTACAGATTTGATTTCCTCCTTGGAAATTTCTGTTGCTCCCGAAGAAGAGGCAGTAGAACTTTCTCAAAAAGTTTCTTCTCCAGTGACCAGTATTTTAGAGACAGGAGTGGAAGAATTAACCGAGGTGACCAATCTTTTAGAGACGCGAGTGAAAGCATTACCCGAGGAAGTCTCGCAGATGCAAATTTCGGAAGAAGTACAGAAACCTACATCCCCAATTACCATTCCCATCCCCATCTCGCACATTCAAACTTTGGAAGAAGAGAGAGAACCTGTGTCCCCAGTTACCACTCCCGTTGCTGCTACAAAGCCTGAAATGAAGAGGCCTTCTTCCGCACCTAGAACAACGGGATCGAAACCTGCACCACCTAAGCCTTCTCCCAGGTCGGTTGGAAGCAAACTAAGTACGAGCAGACTCTCTTCGACAAGCTCGCCAACCGCTGCTCCCACTGGGCCTTCACCAGGAGTGAAAGGAATACCCAAGAGGCCCACTTCCCTGGCTGCTGCCACAGCTTCGAAACCCCTTCGGAAACTTGACTCCGCCAAACCTTCGACAACGACTTCAACAGCCAAAACAAGAGCCTCGACAACGACCTCTCGTGCATCATCATCCGCTACTCGAACGACGACGACGACGACGACAACCAAGCCAACCGCCGCCGCCAAGACTAAAGCGACGCCCAAAAGCACCGTTCCACCGGCAAAGACTAGGGCAAATCCTCCAACAGCAGCACTGAAAACTACTACAGCTGCTGCCAAAAGTAAAGTTACTACTGCCGCCGCCACCACCGCCACAACTGCCACCAGGCGTTTAACCTCGATGCCGAAACCTACCTCTTCTACAACTACCACCAGAGTCAGTAGCACATCAAAGGTTCCAAATGGAATTGCATCTGCTAGTAAGACTATGACGAAAACTACTACGACCACCACTAGAAAACCTTTAACTACTAAAACTCCGACCACGACCAGCAGCAGCGTTCCAAGTACCCGTAAGCCTCTCCCCGCTGCTACGAAAACTGCAACCACAACCTCCACTCTGAAGCAGAGGACCGTTGCTTCAGCTCCAGCTGCCACCAAAGATACAAAGAACTCTACGAATCGGATGCTTTCTACCACCAAGACCTCAACCACCAAATCCAGTTCTCAACCAGCCTCAAGGACGAGCACAACCACCAAACCTCGATCTTTCCCTTTGAAGACGCCCAAAACTCAAGGTTTGTTTAGAAGTTTGTTTTTGAAGTTCGAGAGTTAGACATACAGAGCAGGTCGGGGTTTTAGTAGTTAAAGGTTGCATTTCAAATGGATTTAATTTTACATTATTAAATTTTTAGTTATTGCTATAAATATCACTTTCAATGTTGCAATTAAATTTGCTTGCAAACAAAAGTTATTTCTTTCATGGTGAGACAATTTAGGGATCAGAAGAAGACTCGAGGGTTCAGGATTCGGTTGCTTCCCTCAATGTAATTCCCATTCTCTTCCGAGGGGGAAATCCTCAAAGTAGGAGTTCCAGATTTCGGGGAAAATTTACTTAGTTAAATGGCGTCCGTGACGCGATTGTCTTCCCAACAGGTAATTTCTATGAAGAGTTTTACTTACGGGGAATACTACGAGGGCCACTCAATATATTTTGCCCCACCTTTTTTTTTTTCTTTCCAAGTTTCCTTGTAAGTTCCAGAAATTTTGTACGCAAGTAGTTACGTACCTTTTTTCAAGTTTTTATTTTTCCACATAGTCTCCGTCCTTTTCTACGGCTTTTCTCCACCTCGAAACAAGGGCCTTTATTCCTTGCTGGTAAAAGTCCGCTGGGTTCCGCTGGAGCCACCTCTTATCCTCCTCAACAACCTCGTCACTGAAACTTTCTTCCACGAATAGCATCCTTCATTGGCCCAAACAAATGGAAGTCTGAAGGTGCCAGATCCGGGCTGTATGGTGGGTGGGGTAACAGTCAAGCGCATTTTTGTGATAGCCTCTCTTGTTTGCAAACTGTTGTGTGGTCTTGTTATCGTGCAAAAGAAGGACGTCTTCCAGTTTCCTCTCCGGTCGAATTCGCTTTATACGTCTCTGTAGGGTAGAAATATATGCCTCCGAGTTTGATTGTTTGTCCTTTCTTCATGATGTCCACCACCAGAATCACCCCTTTCATGTCCCAGAAAATGGTAGCCACAATCTTTCCTGCAGAGGGAGCCATTTTTAACTTTTTCTTGCGTGGGGAGTCTGCGTGATGCCACTCCATGGCTTAGCGTTTTTTTTCAGGTTCGAAGTGGTGTACCCAAGTCTCATCCCGTGTCACAGTTCTTGAAAGGAAGTCATCCCCTTCTGTCTCGTATCGAACCAACGACTCGGAAGCAATTTCTTTTCTTTAGGCTTTATGATCTTGTCAGTCAGTTCGCAAAGAACAAACCGTGAACACACTTTTGAGTATCCCAGTTGTTGAATTATCGTATTCACATTTCCTTCACTAATTCCTAGCTCCTTGTATGTTACGCGCCAATTTGATCGAATGATGCTGTTAGCACGTTGCACAGAGTGAGATGTGACAGCAGATGCCGGGCGACCGCTGTGTGGCTCATCATCGAGGCTGGCTCTCCCTCTCTCCGATGATCTCGCACGTTTAGACCAGCGTCCAACTGTGCTTCGATCAACAGCATCATCTCCGTAAACGTTTTGTAGACGTTTGTGAATATTTCCAACTGTTTCCTTCTCCGCAGTTAAGAACTCGATAACAGCTCTATTTACGACGCACATCACTGTCAGACGCCATTTTCGAAACTGCGTTAACCATCGGTTTTATACAAGGGCGTTTAAAAGCGGTTTTATACAAGGAGAGGTTCAAACTGTAAAAAATCCTGTTAGGTGAAGCGCAGAAAGTTCAGACTTACGGCCCAAAAGACATTTCATCCCCATGGCCTATTATTTAGCTAAGAAAAAAGGGTGGGGCAAAATATATTGAGTGCCCCTAGTACATTGTAAATGGGGGTGAATTGGTATGGGAATTGCCACCTTTGAGATTTTTACTCGCTAATTTCTCTTGGTCGAAGAATGAATTGGGAATGACATTGAGTGAGTAGATACCTCAAAGGTTCGACTCCCGCACCCTGCTTCAGGTGGATTTGGGCCAGCCAGCCAGCCACTCCTCGTTAATGCTCTACCTCGGGTGACTCGCGAAGTTCTTTTCCGTCTGGAGAAAGGTTCTTAGTATGTTACCTGTTGCCACAATTTCAACTTTATCCGACCTATCGTTATTTCGGGTTAACCCAGTTTTCGCTTCTGCCTGAATTGTTCGTTCTTACGAAGGTCAGACTTGTCCTACCTCGGACCTACAGCTTAACGTGGAATCCGAACTACGACCAGCCAAGGAAGTCAAAACTCTATCCCATTACCTTCAGCTTAGCCGACCAGCATCTTAACCACTAAATTCGATAGAGGTTTTGGTATTAATAAAAATTGCGTTTAACTCGTAAACTTTCATCCGCAGGACTGAAAGGCAAGAAAGACGGCGTGAAAAGTCCCGTTGCAAACCCAAAGATTGGTGAGTCGCCGATGGCAAACGGAGAAAACAAAATCGTGGAGGAAGAATCCACCATTGAGGTGAAAGAAAAAATCATGCAAGAGGAGACGACTGAAGTGAGAGAGAGCGTGATTGAGGAGACTATTTGTTCAATGTCCGAGAAAGTGATTGAAGAAGTTTCTTCAATCGAGGATGTTACGATGAAAGCGGAGAAAATGCTCGTAAACGGAGATCATTAGATTAACGCAGTCCTTTTTAAGACTTCATTGTTAACGCATTAAACTGTTGAATTTTAAAACGTTCCTTTCCGTGGGCCCAAATTCTAAAGGAGAATCAACCCCTCTTTGCTCTCCCTCTCCCCATTCCCATGTGGGGAATAGTTTTGTGGTCCGGACGTAGGGTGGGGCCATCCGAGTACCGAATGGCTTTGAATGTATAGCTAAATTAAAAAATATATATTCCTTACTTGTATAATAAATTACCTTCGTATTATATATTTTGATATTTAATTTTATATTCAGTCTTGTTAATTTTTATTAATTTAAATTTATTTTTCCTAATTTGTATATAATGGTTGAGAGGCGGATGCGTCGGTGCTAATCGTAGCTTTTGATTCTTCGCTGAGAGCTCTTGAGGAAGATTTGCAGAGAAAAGTGTTTAATAAACGTATTTAAATTAATGATTCAACCTATTTCAAAACGAATTATTATTACTATTAACCATTTAGTCAAGCCAGCTTTTATATATCATTAAAGATTTGAATATTGATCATTACACAACTTGAAGTGTAAGCCATTGTAACCTTGCAATAAGAACTTCATGTTCGTGTAATGTACATTAAGCGCTTCTTTATTTAATGTAAGTGCCTTTGTCAAAGTAAATTTGTCATTCCATGTCTTTTATACATGTAAATACTCTTCTAATATTAAATAAGTTGCGCATAGCATTACAATCTTCAGTATCACAAAGTATATTTCATAAGCAAAATTTGTTATTTGTTAGTGCCTAACGTAATTCTGTTTAATTTGCACACTGTGTATATTCAATTACTGTAGTGAAGTCATAATAAAATATAAATACTTCGTAGACTTTCATCATCCATTTAACGTGTGTAGTACGAATTGTAAAGTCTCTTAGGAGGTTCGATCATGAAGCGAGAACGAGAGATTATAATGACTTCTTCGATAAGGCGATGATTTGGCATGTGTCCAAAAACTATTTGAAGTGGATCGTTTAAAAAATGGAAAACTAGTATGAATTTTCTGTTTTGCTTCTCTTGAAAGAATTGCATTAATTCAGAGTTCAGTTCACTATAGTTCAATATTTATAGTTAATCAGTGGTTCTTAACCTTTTTAGGCTGCGACCCGTGTCTTCCAACAATTCACTTGAAATAGATAACAAATGACAATTTAATGACCCAATCAAAATGGCTTGGCGACTCCAGCGAGTTAACCACTGCTTTAATTTCATCTAATTTAGGAAAATGTATAATACTGGTTGGTTGTCATCGATTTCTTAATTTTACAATCTTAACTCTGCCGCAGATCATAGAATAGCAATTCTGGAGACGGAGAAAATTAATGTACAGAATATGAAAGTGTAATAGGAACATTAGCGACTACAGCATCTGAGGTATTTGGGTGTGCGATATTAGTGGGTGAATGCAATGAAAGAACGATACAAACTGGCTAGCAGTGGTTAAAGATTGCAAAAAAATGTGTGTGTGTACACTTGGGCAGATGGGAGCAGCATGTTGAGAAAAAATTGCGTGAGGAAGTACAAAGGTCAGTCTACGACAGGGGTCCCCAACCCTGTGCCCGCCACTGACTGACTACGATTGATAAGTTTTGATTTAAATTTTTAATAAAATGTTAAGTATGTTACATATTTTAAATAGTTACTAAATATTTAAAATATGTAACATACTCAACATTTTATTAAATTTTAGTAGTTAATTACAGAAACAGATACTCAATTTATTTGAAAATAATTATTTCTTTATAAATAAATTAAGTTATCATTTTGATAATTTTTTTAAAGATTCTTAGTTAGCCCATCCTTGTTCATCGTACTGCCTTGAATTTGCCTTGAAAAAGTAAATGGTGCCCGCCGCACTACCGGTAGTCTTGAATGTGCTCTTCGGCACAAAAAGGTTGGGGACCCCTGGTCTACGAAATGACTGGTAATATGAAAATTACCCCGTTAGTGCAAGATAAACACTGTGATTTAAAGTATTTTAGAGACGGGTGAAAAAGAAGCAAATGTGTTCCTGCTGTACTTCTACATACCCTTGAAACCAAGGAGTGTAAGAGTTTAAGGAGGTTGCACGAGCAGTATGCAAGCTGAAGAAAGCAAAGTGAACGGGAGTTAAAGGAAAATGTAGTGGCATGATTAAATTTTGAGATGAATTATAAAGACGGTAAACACCTAGCATTATTATATAGTCAACTTTTTTTTTCTATTTCAAAGACGGACAGTGGCCCCATTCTTGATTTCTCCAGAGAAAACTATTTGCGTTAGTTTTAATTTTTTTTATACAAGAAGCTCTAACCACCGAAAAAAATCTTAAGATTTGACACAGTGAAATGTATATACCTAATAAAAATTTGATGTGTTAAATATAGGTCATTATATAAATGATACCTACAGGGGCGGACTGACAGCAACTTGGGGTCTCGGGCATAATGAATCCCCCCCCCCCCCCCCCCAATATTACAGTTCGATTAGACACTTGACCCAATTGAGAAAACGCGCACTATTATGATGACTGCGGGCATGGCCGCCGGGCCCCTAATGGCCCGGGCTCTCGGTCTATGCCCGATTGTCTGACTGCTCAGTCCACCCCTGGATACCTATACAATAAAAATGATAGATATATAGATTATGGGAAAATAAGAAATCGGTTGTATCTATATATTTGTAGAATTTTGTGAGAGAACAAGGTAATAAATTATTCCTAATGTTCTACTAGTTTTATTTCCTTTGGATCAAACTAGAACATTATCTTTATTCCAGGCTGCATATTTGGACTTACATAGAGTAGATTGTCGTTCTACCTGATTCAACAACCATCATCATCATTTAGAAAAGATGTTTATTTGACCTACTGAAGATGTTATGAAACTAATGTAACAATATCCAAATTCTTTAAAAGTATTTAAAATCATACAAAGCCAAAGTTTACCATCTTTGCAAGCAACATATTAGCCTATATGATACTCCTTTTCTTCATTACTGGTAACCCCCATCTTTTGCCTTTATAATACTAATACTTGGGAATCTCGAGAAGAATGCCAAATATATTTTTTCATCTTATGACCTTGTCAACCAGGTTCCTGCTCGCACCAAAAACTTACTCCATCACAATTTACAGTTTTAAAGACGAAGTATTTGAAGCCGACGTATGATGTCTGAAGAAGTCTCGGAAGTATTGCAAAGCACGGATTATGTCCGTAGAGTTCAGTAGCAAGGAGTGCATACACATCTTGAATATAGCAAGTCCATGTGTATACCGCACTTTGAAAATGGGTAGTGGTTTCAAAGAACTTTTTTGCACGAATGAATGAATAGCAGTGCTCCACCCGAGATTCCACTGCCAACGTCATATCGCGCCGAAACTAAAGTAGAGGGAGAACACAAGATGGTGAGAGAGGAACACTGGAGAAGGAGCAGCTAAAGAAAGAACGTGAGAAAGGAGAGAAAAGGCACTAGGAACAGCAAAGAGAAGAAATTATACGTGAGCCACACTAAATAGAAAGGAGGCGGCCAGTTTGACGGAGAAAGGAGAAAATTGTCTCTTGGTATAGGCGTGGAGTCACCCAACAGAAGAGAGGGCAAAAAGGGAGGAACTGGGAGCGAGCAACAGCAAAGGCAGGACAAACTAAGAGTAAATGTGAAACGGAGAGAGGAACGCCGCAAGGGCAGAAAGGGGCAAGATCTCCCATCATAAGATGGCCATGCGTGAGGCGAGTATGACCAATGCGCAGGCGCACCAGAGCGTTCTCAAAACGTCGATTATGCTGACAGGAGGAAGGTCACTGACGAATCGTGGACTTGAAGGACCTCAGGAAATTCCCGGACACATCCTCCCACCGGCGAAGGATGCAGCCCGGAAAACCCATGTGAAGTCCGACGCCGGTAGAGGTGTGGTAGGGTCGAAAGGCAGAGAGGACACCTCCCTCGCCGCAACGTCTGCGCGTTCGTTGCCCGGAACACCGACGTGGGAAGGTACCCAACAAAAGACGACTAACTTACGGCATGATGACAAACCAGTCCTGGATCTGTCGCACTAGTGGGTGCGGGGAGACGAGAGAGGATAGAGCTTCAAGAGAGCTACGGGAGTCAGAATAAATAACAAAAGACGTAAAGGGGAGCCGAGAAAGAAACCGAGGGGCCAAGAGAATAGCTGAGAGTTTCGCCGTAAAGATTGAAGCCGCGGAGGGTAGGGATAGTGATTTAATTACCGATGAGAAGGCTGTCGCGCAACCCACTCCAAATGGCGAGCGAGAGCCGTCAATGAACACAGATGGAATCAGAATGGGAAGAGTAATGTGATAGAAATAATTGTCGAAGGGCGAAAGAGTGGAACTATGAATTCGGCACAGTAGAGAGGAAAGTAGATAAGGAGGGGAGGAAGGGTCCACGGTGGGGTGGGGGGTGGGGGGGTTAGAGGGGGGAGAGGAAAGCGCAAGCCCCTCCACCCCCATAAAAGACAGGACTGGGCCATCCGAAGACCAAATGGTCGAACCAAGTGGAGACGACGATGGTCAAAGCAGTCCGAAGTAGAAGGACCGAAGAGGGATTGGAAGACTGGAGTGGAAGGAAACTGGCGAACGCAAAAAAGGTATTTTAAGCCCTTTAAGGTGCGGTGGATATCCAACAGATGCCCACTTTCTGCATAAAGACTAACAATAGGAGAGGACCGGAATGCGCCAGTGCTGATGCGTACATCCAGGGAGTGGATAGGTCTAGCATGCGCAAGGCAGAGGCAGGGGCAATACTGATGTTAATGAAAAGGCTTTACCTATTTCCCTTCTTACCTGTACAACCATTACTAATACAGCAAATATCAGACTGTGCAATGGCTTCACCTACAGGACTGCATCCATTCTTGAGGAAGACGTAAAAAGTGAGGAAGTATATTTCGAGCACTTACGCGCGTAGCATTATTTTTTATCTGCTGACCAAGATTCCTATAACAGTATAACCTTGCTTTAACCTCACGTGATCCAATTTAACCGACTATGTAGTTAAGAATAAGCGTAATAAGGTAGTTAACGCAACATTCAGTATTTGCATTCATTGAGAGGTCACAAGTGAAACAGACCAATTACTTCGAGTATTCATTAGCTCCTAACCCTATAAGGTCGATCAGAACAAACGATCAAACTAGGTTTAGATAAAGTAAAGTAATATCCAGAGTGCCCCTGTTTCCCGACATGGAGTGGTGTGTGGTCGTGAACTCAGAGTCACTTTAGCCTGAGCAATTGCAGCGGTGGTTCCCAACTTTTTCTGTCTCAAGGCATGTCAATTTATCTTTCCCCTCCCCCGAAGAGTTTTCCTCTCCCACTGTTCAACATCAGTTCCCTCCCCTCCCTCCACCAACCAGTGGCGGATCATCATTGAAGCAATTGAGGTTGAAGCCTCAGGCCCCATGCATGAGGATTGAGGGGACCCCCAATCAAAGTGGATCCAGTCAAGCGAGGGTGACTGGGTTAATTTCAATGGAGTTTATTTCAGCGTTAATATGCCAGGTATTGCCAGTGGTCCTTTATTATTTTGCAAGCTTCATTGTTAATCTAAAATTTATCTTTATAAATATTTTGTTTATATTTCATTTTTTGAAACTGAAACATTTGTAAAAAGAAGCGTCTCACTTTCTTTTTTAAGTTTGTGCTGTAGAAAAACCCAAATTCACGCAGCTTTTCAAAGCTGAAGTGGATGAAGGATGAAGCTGCAAAAATGAAACAAGAACGGCTGAATATGCTCTCACTGATGTATCGGGTGATTACAAATGATCTTCCCGATTTTAAACTTATGAAAAACTACAAAGCTACAGCGAAAAACATATATAAATAAAGAATATTCGTGGAATTTTTATTCGAATATTGAACACGTCGAGAGATAGCCTTAAAGTGAACGTGTTTTGTGCTCTTACCACTGAGAAATGTGCGGTTCCATTCTTCTTTGCTGAACAAACGATTAACGGTATCATTTATCGCGATATGCTACACCTGCGGCTGGTGCTCAGCTGCTAGAGGACAAAGCTGATGTGTGGTTTTAGCAGGATGGTGCGCCACCCGATTTCCACAATGACGTTACAACATTCCTGAATGAGCAATTGCCTGATCGTTGGATCGGGCGTGGGGGACCCATTCCTTGGCCGGCTCATTCGCCCGATCTCACCTTCCTTGACTTCTTCCTCTGGATGTCATGTCAAAAATGAAGCTTTTGTTCCACCACTGGCAACACTTTGGAGCATTTGAAGGAAAGGATACGCGAGGCTGTTAGAAAAGGTTCAATATGATATGCTACAAAATGTATGGAGGAAAACAGAATACCATTTTGATATCTGCAGAGCGACAAAATGAGCTCATATTGAACTTCAGTAGCTTGAAATAAAACTTTTTGAGTTCTTTATTTGTTATCTTGCTTTTCGCTGTAGCTGTGCTAGTTTTTTCATAATAAATGTTTAAAATCGGGAAGATCACTTGTAATCACCCCGTACATAGAAAATGACATTTTGCGGGAACTGAGTTTCAATGATATAATTCGAGATTTCGCAAACCAGAAAGCTCGAAAGGCAAACTTCTTTGATTAAATATGACAGAGTACCCAAACTGACAAATTCCCCGTTTCATAGGTGCTAAAGTAAAGTTTGTTTAATAGTTTTGTTTTGGTAAACGGCAAACGGCAAACGGTTCTTTTATGTTTGTTTCTCAATTAGCCTAAGCACCGTACATGTAATTCGTGTAGGCCCTAAATGTACTACGTACTGTACGTGTATTGTTAATAAAAATCTATAGAAAAGGGCCCCCAAAATAAAATTAACTTCATGCCCGAAGTACAGTTAATCCGCCCCTGCCACCAGCGCAAACACTACGTAACTTTAGAGTCTATACAGTTTCCGTATGAATGTAATGAATTGTGAAGGTTTAATTTCATTTAACTCTCTACCGCCGAATGGGTCGAATATGTAATGTTTCAAATACACGCATTTAGACTTAACGCTACATAAACGTTCGGCCTTAGAGGGTTAAGGTTTTCCTGTTCAGTAACTTTGCAGTTACCCTTTTTTGTCATTTTTTAATACTGAATTATACAGAGTGGGTTAACTACCCAATTACAACAGTGGCAGTTGGGAAGTGGGAGGTAGGAGTCGAACCCGGGCATTCGTAGTCTGAATTCAATTTCCCAATGGCCCCTACTGGGAGATTGAATTCGCGTTCTTCAAAGTTTTAGTTCGTTTCTGGATGTCAAGTTCTGTCGATATGCCTTGAGCAGTTATCATCGTCTCTGGTCACGGAAGTCTAAAAGTTTTCAAGACTAAATATCACGCGGGGAAAGTATTTATTCCGTACGTTATTGATGGTGAACCGTTTGATGTTCGTAAATATGAAGGCAACTACTAACTAATCAAAAAATTTGAATAGACGACTATACTTTAAGTTGTTAATGTTACAACCATGCGATCTACCGTTCCTATGTCGAACGGCATCCATGTTTGTGCCATTAGAAGTTCATTCCAAGAATTCCGTACATAACCTACTTTATGACGAATGTGTATTTTATACATTCGTACATGTCTGCTGTTCATGATTATGTACATAGCTGCCTTACATGTAATTATGCCCACGTATATAACTATTCCATTGGTGGCCAGTTGTTCTTCAGAAGATTTTCGTTGGTGCCTACGCAAGTGTTCGAATTCTTCGCCAAAAGTGATCTTCTGAAAACTTGCCTTATATATACTCGACTACCAAATTAAATCCTACCACTACATAGTTAATTGCAAGTATATAGAATTGTTATTAATTCCTTTTAAATTATATAAAAACGGATAACTTTCCTACACTATATAAATTGTGTAAATTACTTAAGTATGAGATATGCAATTAACTAATTGACCAAATTACTGAAACCGTAATCAACTGTAATAATAAAATTCAAATTGGTAACTATAGTCATAACTACAGTGTACCAAAATTACACCATACTCAATGTACAGGGTGTTCGAAAAGTCCCGTCACCACTACAAAATGTACATATTGTAATACCAATTTTATTTTTGTGTGATTAATTGAATTTAGGTGATTCATTGACATTTTTTTTCTTTTCCAGGTATCAGAGTTGTGAACAATGGCAGACCAATCCACTTCCACTCCGGAGGAAAGGATAGTGATGAGCACATGGGCTCATGGAAGGTCAAATACTGGCAAAACGATGAATTATATCCAGAATGATTTCAAAGGTTCAATAAGGCTGCACCACCAAACAAGACGGTATCACGCTGGGAGAAAAAGCCGTTTGAAACTGGCTCCATTAAGGACAGACCACGGTCGGGAAGACCAACAACGCGAGCAGAACAAGGTGAAGGTGTGATTGAATCGGTGGGTCGTTCACCGAAAAAATCACTTCGGAAACGATCACAAGAACTTGCAGTCCCGATGTCCACAATGAGAGATCACATGACAAAAGATGTTTGCATGAAACCATACCGCTCGTCATTTGTTAATGTACACACAGATATTCTTGATTAGTAACTGTAATTAGTAACTGTATTTACTGTAATTAAGGTAATTGTTGCTATTGACTTGTTTCTTAACCCTTTAAGGACGAGTCCCGCAGCATATGCAGTTACTCTGTCACTAGAAAGTATAGGTTTTATTGTTATTCAAAACTAAATATTTTAGTAACTAGTCACTGAAATGATGCACATTTTGGGTTCCTTTCCTGACAACTAAATGACACCTATATAAACATGTAGAAACATTTATAGAAACGGGGCAGTGTAGTACAATTTATATTATTATTTCTGTTGGAACTTTAAAGTACCATCCGTCGTGAACGGGTTAAATTACACCTACCACATATAAATACAATTAATCACAAAAATAAAATTGGTATTACAATATGTACATTTTGTAGGGGGTGACGGGACTTTTCGAGCACCCTGTACTTAGATTGTACTCTGTGTTTGACTCCGACATTGTGTCACTACTTAAGGTATATCCGCCAAAAAATTTTTTTTATTATTTATTTTGGAATCTCTCAGAATGGTTATCCGCTTAAATTGTGCTTAACGTCAAGAATTCTTTAGATCTCCAGCTAAAGGGAGAACTTGGCCTTCAGAGAACGCCACTAAAATTTATACTTCTTTATTTCTTGTATTTTAAATTAAATCATTCCTGTCTGAGCCTTCGACTAAAGAGGTTGAACCTCTTCCCTGTAAAGTTCCTGCCCAAAATCTGACCATCAGCGGTAGAGAGGCGTTAAATTCGTCTTTTCCCTTCAGTGTCTCCTCCTGTAGAAATGTGAATAAATGATCGAAAGAATAAAACAAAACTCGCATGGAAAAACACCCAACACCCGGCATTCACCCTCGTTCGAAAGTGTTAGATTGCTCAACCTTCAACCATAGTGCGAAAGTGGTCTGCATGACATTAACATTGGTAAGTATTCTAAATAAACGGAATAGCTTTGACAAACAAAATTAGTTTGTTTCATATCGATCGTGTAATGTCCTCCCTCCATGACTGCAAAATTTCAGTACTTTCGTGAAATTCAGAATAGCCAACTGGGACAATAAATTTACAAAATATCCCAGCCATTAAAATTTTGAGCCTCGCATCCGAAACCAGCGAGACTCCATTTAAAATGTAAATACTCTCACTAGCTTAAAAATCATTCACAGTGTTTTGCATGAAATTTGCTTGTTGAAGCGAGCAATATTTTTTTTTTGTGCTGTCATTAATTCTGTTTGGTCGCATTCATTTCAGAAGTATTAAAAATATTTTGGAAAACATGTGACTGCGACCCGCTTTTTATTACTTAAGGAAGACACGCATACCGAACTGAACTAATGAAATTTAAAATTTTCAGGATGGGAAAATGTAGCACCTGAAATTAATAGTCCTCAAAATTAAGAACACCCGCGTGTTGGGTGGGATGTAGCTGAAATAGGAGCGTTTCCGAAGAAATTTTTTTGTGAATTGTATCTCTCTCTACTTTTGATACGAGTGTTCCCACCGGAATGTCCAATACACAGTCTCTTCTGCAGAAACTGCTTTTGGGCATTAATTTGGCCTCCTACATAGTCAGTCCCCAAGCTTCCACGATTGCCTTTGCTTGCTGCACCAAAATTTCATATGTACGTATTGAGTAATACATCTAGTTCAACTTTGACTTAAGGTATACCTGATAATTTTCATACCTTCCCCTTCATTTTAAAGTTTGTTTATTTTTTGTAACTGATTACTACATTTTCTGCTTTCGGTAGACGATTTAAAACTTTTTACTGGAAGTTAGTGAAATTTCATTTGTTCAATAACTTTAGCATTTAAATTTAAAACACTTGAACGTAAGGTTATCAATTTTTAAAGTTTACCTACAGTATTTCTTCAGAATTAAAAATATTTACCAGTTTTAAATGCTCATCCGTTCTATCGAAAAATATAAAAACAAATTACGTCAAATATTTCTTAATATTATAAATCGCAAAACGGAAATTTAAAAAAATTATAAAGTCGCCAATAATTACGCAATTGTACGTAAACAACTTTGTTGAAACATTTTGAAATGGATTTTACGCTATAATCAAAACATGAAGAGATGCGAAGGCAAAGAATTATATCAATAAGCAATTACCGACTGACCGAATTCTACACACTCGCGTAACTCCGATTTCTCAACTGTACTTTTACAGTATATAAACATTAACATTAGAATCGTTATAAAGGAAAAATTATTCTCTACTAAAAGAAAGATGCATTTAATAAGTTTACGCGTAAAATAGGAAAAACAAACCACTAAATATAAATTAGAAATATATGGCAGTGGTTTGGCCACAAAAAAAAAAGGACCAAAACACCCTTCATGGTACGCGGCCCTTAATGCGCCTCAGTAGTTGGCTAGTATCGGGATGGTATCCCTTAAATCCAAAAGGAAAAGAAATCAAACAACGGATTGTTGCCTGAGCGACCATAAAGGGGTTCACAACTTCACAGTTTAAAGAAACCTTACAAAACTCGAGTGCAAAATCTGATGTACAGTTAGAAAATAAAACAGTCCTACAGTTTATGCACTTCCCAAACTAGAGTACATAAAAATCCAATTAACCGTTTAGTGCCCAGTGGCACTTTACTAATTTTGTTCTGGCTAACACCAGACGATTATATTCAGTCTCAGGAAAGACGTCCGGGCACTAAGGGTTAAATTCAGAATAATTGAAAATAGTCCTGCATCAAACCGCTTTCACAAGATAATAGGACGACGATTCATTAAACTATTTTAGAAAATAGTGTCAGAAATAGGCGCCGGAAGCGGGGGAGAGGGAACGGGTGTCTCCCTGAAATTTCGTTGTGAACAGAGAGACAGACTTCTTACACTTTATTTTCTGTTTTCTTTATATTGTGCGAGTGTTTTACTAGTAAGAAATACTAAAAAATAAACAATTATAAATTATGAGTGGTAAGAAGCCCTGAAAACTCCACCGGGGGGCCCTTAAGCGAGCCTCTGGACCCCACGTTGCTGCTGCTGCTGCTGCTGCTGCTGCTGCTGCTCTCGCTCGCATTCTATCCATACATGTAAAACACCCCTTTCAGACGTAGACCTTGGCTACATTTTGTCCCCCCATCCAAAAAATGCTTCCAGCGCCGATGGCGTCGGAAAATAGAAAATAAAACCAGGTTTAAATAATTCAATCCAGTATCTGAATAGAATAAAAACAGAATGCCTTTCATTTTTCAACACTATACTAACCTAATGGATTTTTTGTCTGATTGCATTTTTCAACTTCCTACGCAACATCCAAGGTCATACGACGGGGATGAGAGACCTACGGCTTTTACTCGGTATCCTAACCACGGATCGCTACATAATTTGGACAGGGAGGACGATCCACCATCCAACGACGACTCTCCAGACCCAATGTCGTTTGACCACGCTGTTCGACGGGAAGTGGTGGTGTTACGACACCGATCACGATGTAGCCTTTAAGGAAATGTTTACCGAAACGCCATTAACAAAGTAAAAATTTGCATTAGGGTGATATCATAATTAAACTGAAACGGCGTATTGGAGCGACATTAAAAACATAAATATATTAATGGTACTACGTGAATATACCGCAGATAATTTTAAAATAGGGAAAGAAATTGCAATGGGAACAAATAGCCGCAATCCGTACAAAGCAGATTTATATCTACCATAAAGATTCTTATTTATGGAAATAGATTTAAAATTCCTAATATTTACGACAACGGCACGGATATACTTTATGATGATATTCGTATCATCGATATAAATATAATTCAAAAGAAATGGCTAGACGCACTTATTCGTAACTAAATAAAAGAAATTAGTATCCAAACGGAGAAATTTCTCGTAAATTACGACTACAAATTCAACCATTATTATAATAATATGGGGTAAAATGGATAAATACAATTTTAATGTTATTCATCAATCCTCTTTTTAAAATTGGTTTAATTGCAAAATCTCTCTCGCCATTTTATTCACAAATAAAATATTCAAGAATTGTGACAAATTTGGGGACTTTAAATAATTATAATTGATAGAAGCCTTTTAATTAATAGACAATTCGAAAAAGGAAACTAAAAAAAAAGACAATTAACGTGGGAATATCTGGAAATAAATAAATTAAAGTATGCTCAAATAAATTTATAAATGGTAACGCGAGTCATGGATCAGCTATACAGGGTGATCCGAAAACGTGTTCCAAAATATTGTGCAATAAATTTTTCTTGGGTACACCTTTCTTGAATTAGTGCGCGCAGCGCGCGCACACACACACACATATATATATATATATATATATATATATATATATATTATATAGGGGGGTAATATGTTGTACATACAGGTGCGCGCGCGCGCGTGTGTGTGCATGTACGCGCTAACGTCCTAGTTTTTATACGAGAAATAGCTGTTGTATGTTGATAATTAATTAGAAATGTATGAAGAATTAAAAAGTAAAGAGATGAAAAGGTGAGAGAATTTAAGAGAAAAACCATTTCAATTTAAAACAAACTGTGACGACCAAATTGTTGGATTACCGTGTGTTTGTGCGTCTCTTACCTACGAAATCGCGATGATCTTGAAAATATACACAATACCCGTCGCGACACGAACGTGCATATCCCGACATTTGCGGTGTCGCAGTAAATTATCTATGCTATTTTTTATCATGAAAAGGGGATATAATTAAGGTTCGGTTACGCTAGGTTAGGTTAAATTAGGTTTGATTAATTATTTTTTAAAAATTGGGTGGTTGCGATACAGAATTAAATACGTGTGGGTGTGAAAATGTCGCGGTTCTCTAGAGAAGCGAAACCTTAGCGCGCGCGTGTGCTTGTGTGTACGAAGAACTTCATAGCTTCAACTAAAGTTAAATTCCTTTTCAAAATTTAACTAGACAAGACTATTCATTAATAGGTCAAATCCAATTAGAATTAAGTTTGAAAATGTTGACATGTTAAAATGTTTAACATGTCAACTTGATTAAATTGTAATTCTTCTGCTGATTTGATTGGTTTGGAAACCTTTTATAAAAATTATGATTGTTTATGGTAACTGTGTTAATATGATGAGGTAAACTAAAGGTATCAATGAAGGGATGATTTGAAATTGCGGATTAAATTCGTGGTCATGTTTGTGTAGAGCAGACCCGAGGTGATAAAAATTTACTTGTGTTTGAAGTGGGTGTATTTGCATCGCTTCGGAAACAAACTTGTGGTACATTCACTCCTAATTAATCATGCACCCGGACCTATACGGGTAGAGCGGGAGTGTCTGGAATGCAAACTACAACGACAGAGGCACGTAAATGATTATGAATTTCACCACACTGATATTATAGCAAGAAGCATTGTTGCTTCCAGTGATGAACCACGTACGGAAGCCTTATCGGTACATTAATTCTCTGTGGTTGGAAATTATACCGAGAGCTGCTGCTCGTAATGAGTGTATAGGCGGAGCAATGAATTGCTTTAATGACATTTGGTTTTCATTGAGTAATCCCAGTTTGCTATACCTCGTTAACCTCGTTGCTGTTTCGTGCGTTGGTATCTCTTCACACGAACGTCAAGCTGGTGGCCCACCTCTAGTTCTGGCTTGGTGGAGGAGCGAGTTGCTTTCTTGCGCTCTCCACCGTACATACCCAGGTACACCCGGCTCATCTGGTACAGTCCTGAGCCAGGCATCTAGTCTTCTCTTGAAGACTTCAAACTTTGACCCCTGTAACGTTTCTGAGGTCCTTAGGAAGCTGGTTAAAAAGTCTTGGCCCCTGACAACCAAGCTATTTTCCTTCAGTGTTGAGGAGGTCCCTTGTCGGGCCTTTAACCCTTTCACTCACTGGGTAGAGAATTGTATAGCTAAAAAATAAACCATATTGATTCTTATATAACCACACAAAGGCAAATTTCTTTTTTACCCCATGTCATAATTCGTGAACGAAAGGACTAATTTGGGAACACTACACATTCTGCCTTTCTTATTGTTTGAATGGTAATTAGGTTTAGTTTGAGGTTTGGTATCAGTTTTTCGATCATTTTCCATATGTAAATTATGGTGTACCTCTTCTTCTTTCTTTCCAGGGAGTACAGATTTAGTTTACGTAGTCTTTTCCAGTAGTTGAGCTCTTTGCAGCCATCAATCTTTGCTGTGAAATGTGTCTGAGTTTCTTCTAGTTTATTAGATTCTTCCTTTTTATATGGGGACGTAAAAACTGAGCAGTATTCAAGTTTTGGTATAATCAGTGTTTTTTAGCAGGGGAATCATTATTGTCCCGTCCCTTCTTTTGAACGTTCTTAGTACCGGTTCCGCTACTCTTTTGCTTTATTTATCGCTATCTGATTTTGTGTCTCAAATTTCCCATCATCGGTCATTATTACCCACAGATCGATCGCTTTCATACTTTTCTGAATTTCCTGTCTATCTAGAGCATAATATGCAGTCTGTTTAAGTTCCTCTTTTCTACCATATCTCAAGAGCTGAAATTTCTTGGTGTTAAATGTCATGATGTCTTCTGACCATTTGTATATTTTGTTCGTGTCTGTCTGCAAGGCCTCCACTTCATTTACATCGCTGATTTTTCTGCTGATCTTTGTATCGCCTGCAAAGGATGTTACTATACTGTTGCTGTTTACTCCGCTGTCTATGTCTGTTAGCATGATAATGAACAGGAATGGGGCCAGTACTGTCCCTTGTGGTACTGAGCTGCGTATTTCCGATTGTGATGATGATCACCTTGAATTTTGACCACCTGTAGACGTTCTCTGAAGAAGTTGTAGATCCATTTTCCCACTTTGCCTGTTATTCCCATATATTTCATTTTATGTACCATGATCACATTTGTCGAAAGCTTTAACAAAATCCGTGTATATGACATCGTAGCTGTCATTGCCTTCCAGTGCATCTAGGATATTGTTGTAGTGTTCTATTAGTTGTGATCGGAATCCGTGCTGATTTTCGTTGAATCTTTCCAGTGTCTCCAAGAGAAATCTTAAATTTTCTCTCTAACTACTCTTTCATATACTTTGGTGAGGTGGGACGTCAATGACACTGGTCTATAGTTCTTTGCTCGAGATCTGTCCCCTCCTTTATATATAGGCACAGTGTTTGCTCTTTTCAAGATGCTCGGTATTTCCCCAGTGTCTAGGGATCTTCAACATATCCAGTATAAAGGTGTAGCTATTTCATTTTTACAGTTTTTAATCAATAATGCATTCCAATTTTCCGGACCTGCAGCTGAATGTGGTTTCATTTGTCCTATAGCTCTCGCTACATCTTCTGGGTAAAATCAAAGTCTGTTATACACTCTCCTCGCAATTTCTCTTCAAAGAATGCATCTATGTCAGGTATCGCTTTGTCACTTTTTGGGACTAAAAACTGAATCATAGTGGGCTCTCAATGTTTGAGATATTTGTTTTGGATCGTCGGTTAGTTCACTATTTGTCTTCCTTAAGGGCCCAATAGCGGTGCGCGTTTTTATTGTTTTCCTTGTTTTGCCATCCGACCAATTTTACACAAATAGCCTATATATTACGTCCTCAATCGAGGGGTTTATAATCCCTATCGGTACGCTGGGCACAATGGAGGTTCGTTAGAGTCACCAATGAAGAAAGGGCAAAACTTTACTATCCAGACAGTCTTCAGAGTGTCTGAAACAGTTTGGTAATACGTTAAATTAGTTTAGATTAGGCTAGGTATTATGACCCTATGGACTGTCTCTGATCACTGTCTAGATAGTAAAGTTTTACCGAAGAAAGGAGTATGAACAGTTTCTAATTTAATATTTTACTAGTAAATATTAAGTTTCGAGGACACCAGATTATTGAACCCCTGACTGGCCGAAAGTTGACGACGTAGTTAATAACCAACTAGCCTCGTACGACCACTTAACCTACAGTAATTTAACTGGAATACAAGTCACCCTGATTGGCTCGAAGAATGAAATGGGTGGACAACCGAAATCTGGTGAGTCCACCAAAACTTAGCCACTTTATTTAACCCAGCTAACACCTTTAACTAATTTTGGTTAATATTGAAACACGATGGCAGAGGTTCTTTTTTCTGGCACAAAAATAGGTTTGCGATACATTTTTTGTTGCTTTCTTCAAATATGACCGTGTCAATCGCAAATAATTCTAGGTTAGGTTAGACTTCCTCAATATAAGTAGAGTCAATTTTCAGAAAGAGCATATTTTCGACAAAAGATGCATTGCTATTAGAAAAGAACACTGAAATTATATGAGGAAACTTAACCTGGATCTTTTAAACTATTTCCCCCCCAACATACTCTTTTCAACAATCACCACCCCAATGTTGATCTTTTCAACTATATCCCCCACCGCCAAAGTTCAAACTCTACAAATTACCAAAATAAGATAAGAAACAATAACAAAAGTTAGTATTTATTGCACACATTAAATAAAGAACTATTATTTCATAGGATAAAATTTTAATGCCCGGTTAGGTCAACTGTACGCCCTTGACGATTGGTTAGGTTTAGTCGTGATATTTTCGTTAGTTTTAACGAAAATATCACGACTAAACCTAACCAATCGTCAAGGGCATACAGTTGACCTAACCGGGCATTCAATGAACCTAACCGGGCATATATATATCGAAACCTACAGTAAAATTATTGAATGCCAGTTAGGTCACTGTACGCCCTTAACGATTGGTTAGTTAAGTCGTGATATTTCGTTAAAACGCGGGATATTTTTGCTACCAGCACGAAGGGTAGCAAAAGTAACTGAATGGCCGATTAGGTCAACTGTACGCCCTTGACGAATGGTTAGGTTTAGTCGTGATATTTTCGTTAAAACTAACGAAAATATTACGACTAAACCTAACCAATCAAGGGCGTAAAGTTTACCTAACCGGGCATTCAAATTTTATCCTATGTAAATAATGGTTCTCTATAACCGGAAATATGATAGAATATAATAGAATTTTCAAGTATGTATCTTATATATGTTACGGTTTTTCGCGAAATCGGTCTTCTTGCAAATTCTCGGGTCAGTTTGCAAAGAAACCAAACAATAGTAATTTTACATAATGACCTTAAATGTTTGATAATTCTGCAAAACACAAAAAATCGGTCAATTTGCAAATCACCAATAATCTTGTCGGTGTATTTGCAAAATCTCTTGTTCTAATACTGTAGATAGGGTGGAGCGAAAAATACTTTTTTTCTAGTATGAAGTTCTAATAGTGATTAAAAGTTGCATTTAGTGGACGTATATACCTGCCAAAAATATGAGTTCATTTTTTTAATATTTTCAGCTGCCACCAGGGGCTAAAGTTAACACAATTTTGGGTAAAAAGGAAAAAAATGCTTCTATTTTAGGTTTATCAAACTATTATAAAATTTTATCTTAGAATTATCTAATAGTTTGATTAAGATTCTAAAATGATAAGAATTCGTTTTCTAAAATGCCTTTTCATATGCTTAATATCTTCAGCTGCCACAAGAGGGCTGAATTTAACTTAAAAATGACAATTAAGTATGATTCTGTATTTACTTGAAAAAGGGAACAGTAATAAATTAGGATGTCTCTCCTCCTTTATACTGGCTTGAGACAGTTAAGAAACGTTATTTCGTGCCTTAGCGGAGTTACCACCCTTTCCCCAACCAACCTCCCTCTAGAAAGGGTTCTTGCTGAAGACTATTTAGTAATTTGCTTTTGTGTCAATTTTGACTGTTTTTTCCTTGATTCTAATGTAGCACGAATCCAACTGTCTCTGTTTGTAGGTCCGCAGACTGATCCAGCAGCGTCTGTAACGAGCTTGACGCATCTCTCTACGGCTTGTGTATGACATGGAAACTGAATAATTCTGAATGAAGAGTAGTACCATGTTTGATGCATGATTCAATATCATCAAGAGAAACTCCTTTGGTTATCGGTGGTTCTGCTATCTGAAAATCTTGCCACATAATGAGATCTGTATAGTCTTTGGCATAAAAATTTATTTCTGGCACCTTAAAATACCTGATAACATCTGTTTCTTGAATGCATGCCCTTGCTTTTATGATACGCCTAAATCCCAACTGACGCACATGCTCCCTTTCATCAGCTGTCATTGCAATGAGAAGTTTTCTTGATTTGCGTAATATGCATTTCGCTGAATGACTGAGTCATGTACTCTCCTAAGCTCTTCACGGAAATACCGCTTCTTGCAATCATATGCCACATATGTTTAGCACATATTGGCATAATGGTTTACGCTTTATCTGAAACCACATTGGTGCGTATACCCTACAATGAAAGTAGCTAATTCTTGTAAATTGCCTGAAGGATTCTCTGTGGTTGCATATAACCGCAGAGTCCTGTTTGCTGTGGTGAGCCACCTTGAATGTGATATATTGCCTAGACTCTTATGACTAGGACTCTTTGAGAATGTTCCACTTGATATAGCCTTGTGAATTTCAAGAAGGTATTTCTGGTCAGTACTTATGTCATCTACACAACTTCACACATGTCCTCTTGAATTTCAATGGGTTTGAAGTTAACTATGGGAAGCTTTTCACAGTCTGAAAGTGCTCGCCAATTTCTCCTGAAAATGCTCTTGGTCCAGTAGTGGTACCATCCAAGTGATGAAACAGATGGCGCAATGGAAGTTCATGAAGGTGTAAAAGGTATATCAGCCACTGCAATGGCTTATTAAAGGCTTCTTCCAGTAATCTTATTGTGCCTCCAATACTACCAGTATTAACCACTGTCGAATCACAGCCAACTGCAACGATGTTCCCTATATCAACATTCCTTTCTTTCAAGCAATTCACTAGCGCTGTGCAAATGTATTTAGCTTTGCCACTGAAGGTGTCACATGTGCAAAGTACAGAGAGTGTGGTTCAGATATTATGCTGATATGCTCTTCGCGTTTGGTTCTTGGTGGTTAGAGCCATCACTCTCCTGGACTTGAATTTTTGTTTTATCCTTTCTGCCATCAAAGTATATCCCCGCATGGTTTTTGGCTCTCCTATCTGTTGTAGTTCCTTTCTCTGTTTTGTTTTTCACGTCTTAACTTACTTCTGTCTATAATATTCCCTTTGTCTTCGGGAGTAACAATTTTAAGATCTGCCAATACTGCAGAAGCAATAGCAGCCCCAGCTCTGTCCGGCATTTTAAATCTATCACAAGTAATTGCTAATGAAGGCAGTGGCTCACGCATCTGTTGTTCTGATATTACATATTGAGTCGAGGTTGTATCTTCCTCATTATCTTCAGATATCTCTTCTAGTTGTTGAAGTTCACTTGTCTCTGTTTCGATTTGTAAGTTGGACGTATTGGTTATAGCAGCACTAGTTGTTTGTGAGGATTCCAGACGTGCTTTTTCCATTCCTTTCGATGTTCTCTCGCTTGTAATCGTCTTGTGTGTGCTATGTCAATGCTTCCTATCACCATTATTCTGCGTGTTCGTTGGTCATTTAAAAATCCTGCTCTTTTGGAGGGACTTTCTTACTCTTTTCACATGAGCATCTCCTAAACTCCTTACATTTGCAGGTGCAGATGTCAAACAAAGTGCATTTTGAAGAGTTTTCAAATTCTTCAAGCTGATTTTTGTACTTAGGCTGATCCTTGCGTGACTTGTATGGCTTTAATAAGGACCTGTATTTATCATGGTACACTCGCATCATCTGTAAAACGCGTGTATGTGAAACTATTGGCAAAGAGGCCTTCTTCCAATATTTTCTACCTTTTTGGAAACTGCCTCTGCTATTTCAGAAAATGAAGGCTCTTGTTATTCATCTGCTCCTTCACTAAATGTTTTGTGAACAGGTAATCTTTCATAATGCAGTTATAAGTTGGTAGTTGCATATCACTCATCTCACAAGGTACTTCAAATATGGCACACTTCATATGTTCTCTAGTGAAATGTTTATATTTAGTATTTGATGCCATAATATTTTTAAGAAAAATTCACAATCACAAAATATCCTGTAACATCAAAACATTATATAATTAATATATATAATATATTTTATAAGTATATAATATATTATATAAATATATAATATTTATATAAATAAACTAAAATTATATAATACATTATAACAACATTTTATAATAAAATCAATATTATCTCTATATAAATCACTTTAAAATAAAGTTTTATAATATTCCGATCATATTAAAAAACTCTCCGATCAACTGAGCGACTAGGCCTACTACCTAAGAAGACAAGTGTTAACACACTGTTCTAATGACTCACAGAAAGAAATTCCTTCACACCAAAACCCTCCCCCACAACCCTCCCCAAACCCTCCCCCACAACATTCAGTGTAGTCTCAACATGACTCAGTTACTCTAAATTGTGTTAACTTCAGCTCTCTTGTGGCAGCTGAAGATATTAAGCATATGAAAAGGCATTTTTACAAAACGATTCCTCTCATTTAAGAATCTTAATCAACTATTAGATAATTCTAAGATAAAATTTTAATAGTTTGACAAACCTAAAATAGAAGCATTTTTTCCCTTTTTACACAAAATTGTGTTAACTTTAGCCCCCTGGTGGCAGCTAAATATTTTAAACAAATGAACTCATATTTTGGCAGGCATATTTTGTCCACTAAATGCAACTTTTAATCACTATTAGAACTTCATACTAGAAAAAAAGTATTTTTCGCTCCACCCTACAGTGTAGAACCTTCTAGCTCCTAACCTAAACACAATGACACTGTTGGTTAGGTTAGGTTACGTTACGTTAGGAGCTAGAAGGTTCTACAGTATTAGAACAAGAGATTTTGCAAATACACCGACAAGATTATTGGTGATTTTGCAAATTGACCGATTTTTGTGTTTTTTTGCAAAATTATCAAACATTTAAGGTCATTTTGTAAAATTACTATCGTTTTGGTTTCTTTCTTTGCAAACTGACAGGAGAATTTGCAAAAAGACCGATTTCGCAAAAAAAAAAAAAAAAAAAAACGTAACATATACTTATCTTAAAAATTATTATGTAAATAAGATAAAACCTGTTAAATTATCTCCCCCCTAATATTGACCTTTTAAACTACGTCCCCTCCTCTGAAGCCGGGGGGGGGGGGGGGGGGGGGGGGGGGGGGGGGGGGGGAGTTTAAAAGATCACTTAACCTAACCTAGAACAATTTGCGACTGAAACGAAAGTCATTTGAACATGATACATCGAAAACCTATTTTTATGAAAAAAAAAAAACCGACGGTTTTAATATTTACTCTAATTTTAATACTCGTGTAATAAAAACACTGGAAAAATTAAGAAATTTCAAATAGAATTTACATTGATAGTAGGCTTTCCCTTCAGTAATTGGAACTGCAACCCGTCTTACTTACCTACAGTATAATTATACCCCTAAAACTAGCACAATGAAACTCAGGCCGAGATTCACAATGGTAGAGAACCTACCCTAGATTCTGTAATCGACCAAACAGATCGTCTCGAGAGCGATGGGAAAACTGTCATCAGCAAGGGTTCTAACGTTTATCCAGCGCTTTAACTTCAGAAACTAAGAACGGGTAACAACGCAATTCCACGGGGCAGATGACTTGCCAGGCTAACCGATTGCTGTAAATACCAGGGACTGGCTTCCTCCTGTACCAGATTTACTTCATTAAATGCATATTCACATTTCAGCATATAATCACTATTACCATACAATATTTTCGGTACTTACGTATTAACGGGGGCCCAACACTATTGATGATTGGTATGTTAAGTTGTAATATTTTCGTTAGTTGAAAATTTCTAATACATCATATTTTTTAAATAGCAATATTTTTTTTCAGAAAATTGTATGAAAAAATATTTTAAAAATATTGCTATTAAAAAATATGATGTATTAGAAATTTTCAACTAACGAAAATATTATAACTTAACCTAACCAATCAATATGTGGTGGCCCCACCGTTAATACGTAAGTACCATATTTTCTCTTATGAAAATAACTTACCCAGCGGTAGCCTCCAAAATTCCAAATTCCACTCCAAATAATTGTAGACAAATAACTCTCCAAAACTCCTGACAGTAGGGTTTAGTGTCTTAACATTCAAAGTCAAGCTTTCAAATTTTTAACATTCTTAAAATTATAACGCTATTCATCATTAACCCTTTTCGCAAGTTTAACGTTACGTCAAACTTTGAATCTTTACTATAATGGAGCCGATTCTATTTTTATCTGTGGAAAAAGTCGCAGTAAAAAATTTCATACCGAAGAAATTATTAAGGCAACGAAAGCTTAACATTTACTTTAAGTTCACGAGGAACTTAGATTTTAAATGCAGCTTCGCAAATCTTGACACAGTGGGTTCGGGTGTGAAGCTTAAGATTTTCATAGCTGCATTCTTTTCTATAGTTTTATTGACCGAATGACTTTTCTCGATTTTACAAACGTGGATGGAATTTTTTAGAAGCGTCCGCAGACTAAACTGGTAATGATTAGAATGAGGTGTTGATGTTAGATTATGTTAGAGTTGATGTTTATATTACAATAAGGAAATACAATTATTTGAAAGAGGATTTTTTTTTTTTAATTTTCTTTGAGTTTGTATAAACAGTTGTCCGGAATTAGATGGGGTCGAAGTCCCCAGCACCGCAGGTCTAGCTAAATGGGCCGTAGGGTCCATCTTTAGCTCGTGTTTCTAACGTTGTTAAATTTCCTAAACTTTGGGAAGTTTAACAACGATAGAAATTAAAATTTAATAGCAGTTTGGGACCCAAAGTGATATTAAATTTTAATTCCTTTTAACGTCGCTAAACTTTTTAAGTTTATAAATTATAATGTTATAAATTTTAGACTTTACGGCTTGAAACCCTTTCTATCCAATTGTAGAAACGTATAAAATTAAGACATTAACCACCAAAAAAACTATTTCCATAGCACAGGCAAACGTTCAATCCAAATTCTGAAATTCAAATAAAGATATTACAATTGGCGCCTGTATGTTTTTCCAATCGCATGACGTCACGTGCTGGTTGGTTTACTGAACTTGTAATAAAGACAATGACCCCCCCCCCCCCACACACACACACCTCTCATTGACCCTACCTAGCATTCACGATGCTCCGTTGCAATGTAAAAATGTGAAACCTTTCCTATAACTTGGCATTTAATCTGTCGACATGTCTTCAACGTTGAAGACGGTGATATACGTTGATATATACACACACACAACCTTTTGCTAGGGGAAGGTGCAAACTTTAATGCACTGCCAAAGTAGATGTGTTATACACGTTTTAATCAACAATTTTAATGTGATTTCAGATCAATAATTGAAGATGACAGTGTCTGGTGACGTTGGAGATAGTAAAGAACAACGTGTGGTAGACCGAATTCGACCAAATGCCTATCGAGAAGCAATAGGAGCAGGTGAAACCTTCATCAATCGGAAGTGGATCGACCAAAGACTTTATCGTAGTGAAAAATGGGTGACTGACAATTGGAAGAAGGGACACAGCTCGTGCTTTACAAAATTTGGCGAAGACAGGCCCGAAAAACTTTTGCAGGAGAGCGAAGACATTGTGACTGAAAGCAGTAACAAAAGGCGAAGAAGCTGCATTCAAGTCGCCAAAATCTTCTTGGAGAAGTGAAAGAAGGCTGTTCGCACGAGGCAAGGATTGAAGCCTTTCCTTGTAGTCTCAAAACCAATGATATCCCCCAACACACATCGAGATTTGACGTTGGTTTTGCGATTATCTGTGTCTGTGGGATGAAGATGATTTCATGCACCTGGTATTGAAAAATTTATTATTTAGAATTTATTATTTAGCTTGAGAGATTATTTTTATTTAGGTGAAATATTAAGGTTAAGTTTACTTTAAATAGACACAGTAATTATAGAAATAATAATGGCCTATTTAGACACTGTCAACATAGCTACAGACTTTTTCACTGTAGGTTGCAGTGGTTTTCAGGTTAAAATTTGGTCAGCAGCCAGATTACTAACTATGGTGAAGCTAAATTCATTAAAATTAATTTAGACTTACCAAAAATGAAGTTACCAGTTGAACGTTACCCTTTCTGTTTCTAACTAATCCATAAGTTTCATTTAGTTTCCAGGTTTGAATTTTATTGTTAAGTTTTAAGTTATTATTTAACACACTGCTAGGTTTATTTATTTGTAGGGCTATTTCCCAGACCTAGGTTTTGCAGGTTAAGTTAGGCTAGGGCTGTATTGCCCTTAAGTTTTTGTTTTTAAAAGTTTAAGGTTTAAGGTTTTGAAGGTTTTACTCAAGTTAAGTTGGGCTATATGCCTTTAAGTTTTAATAGGGTCTATAATAGCCATTTAATTATTGAGTTAGGGCAGTTGTAGCCCGGTTCGAGTTTCTTCTAGGTACCTAGTTTTTCTCTTACCTTAGTTATTTTCTTTAATTAACTTACTTACACCTAGTTCTGATAGGCCTCTATTTAGTTAAACAGGGTTTTTGTTTAATTGCAGTGGTTATTAAGGTTAAGATTTAAAGTTGTGAGGTTTAAAGGTTGACTTTAAGTTGCCCGGTTAGTTGGGGAACCACGAGAATTTTACTTTACGAAAAAACTAGCCCGCTTCATGCGGTCAAAATTTTTCAAGAAGGGACAAAGCTCTCTTTTTCTTTATCTCGGAAACTTTTTTTCTTTCTTCTTTTTGTTAATTAGGGAAACCCAACTTCACTAGTTGGTTAGAAACGAGGGTTGTTATTTTTATTCTATATTTATTTGGTTTATATTTTATTTGGAAATATATGCGGTTATTTCTAACCACTTTTTTTAACATTCCCCCCAAGGGGAAAAAATTTACCCAGAATTATATTCTTGGGAAATTTTATTTACTTATTTTTGTTGATGATTGAAAATGACATGCTCTACAGAAAAGTTCCTTTTAGGTAAAATATGAAAATGAAAGCGTCTTTTCTGTAGAACGTTAGTCCTAAGTTATAGCTATTTACAATTATTTACAATTTTCAATTTGTGGTCTTCACAAAGATCCACTCTGTATTTTCCTTTGCAGTTCTTCCCGAAATCTAACTGCAGCTTGTCTTTGTGGTCGGGGTTGAGTAGCAGCAGTAGTAGTGTCAGGAGAATCTACAGTTCCTGATTCTGTGGAAGAATTTTCCAGTTCTTCCAGGTCAATATTCGGTTTATCAGTTATTTCCAGTGGGTATAACCGACATATGTGTCTTCTGGAGAGATGACCATTGGGTGTTTTTACAGTTACATGCCTGATTATGCCATCTTCATCTGGGTGTAATGTTTCAATTACCGCAATCTTCCAGAAGTATTTGGGATTCATAGAATTTTTATCTAAGAGACATAGTTCTCCTACTTTAGGTTCTTTATTTACTGGTTGTTTGTGTTGTTGGTATTCTTTTTCCCTCAAACTACTCAAATATTCGTATCGCCATCTTTTTTTTATTTCTTGAGATTGTTCAACTCCCTTATGAAAGTAATCCAGTATTTTCTTTCTTTCTTTGTCCTCTGTTGCTGTCATATAATCCGCATCCACCTGATCACCTTCATTAACAGCTTCTTGGGTATCATTAGTGGTTAAAAAGTTGAATTTGGTATTGTCATACCCAAAAAGCAACTTGAAAGGAGTTAGTAGATCAGAGGAGGGATCTTCATTTGAATTAACATAAGTGAGTGGTCTTGAATTAATTGTATTCATTATTTCAAGAACAATTGTTTTTAGTTCAGTTAAAGGGATTTTTCTTCCTTTTAAGGAGGTATAGAGGGCTCTTTTGACTAAACCCACCATTCTTTCAGCTATTCTTAAGGTTCTGGGTGAATAGGCTGCTGTAAATTTCCACTGGATACCATGATCAGAGAGGTACTGAGACACAAGAACATTTTGGAACCAATGTTTAAGGTAATCTTCAGATCTTTTGAAGGTGGCTTGATTGTCTGAAATCAAAACCTTTGGAAGGGAGTAGTTTAAGGACAAATGGTAAAGTTCTCTTAAAAAGGTTTTAGCAGAAAGGTCAGTGCAGATGTGAAGGCTGGTGAATCTGGTGGCGCAGCAAGTAAACAATAATAAGTAGACTTTCATGAATTGGTTATTCTCATCCTGGACAGAAATTGGACCAGCATAGTCAAGGGCAGTTTTTTCAAAGGGTTTTTCATAGCTTAAACGTTCCGTTACTAATGGTCCAGTAGTAGGCACTTCATAAGCCATGGCAAAGTATTTTTGGCAAAACAGACATTGTTTCAGAACCTTTTTAACTACTTGCCTTATTTTGGGGATCCAGAATTCCTGTCTGAGGAAATTGCATGTGGTAGCTAAGGTTGCATGACTGATTCAGTTACGATTAACGTTGTTAAATGAGAATTTTCAGGCAGTAGTACAGGATACCTAGCAGAATAGTTAAGGTTGGTTGCATATTTATATCTCCCCATTGTTCTGACTAACCCTTCTTTGTCAATGAAGAGTTTTAGATTCTTTTGCAGCTTAGTTAGGTCCTGAACTTTTTCTCCTTTATTTAGTTTGTTGATTATTTCTTTTTCTTTTGAGAAATGTTGTTGCTGGACTAATTTTAGCCAGTAATTTGTGGCCTTAGTTTTGTAAGCTGTATGATTTTTCTCCAAAACAGCAATTTGTTCTTCCATTGTTAGGTTACATTTGGGGTTATATTCGTGAGTGCGGAAGTACTTTAAGTTTTCTATGAACCGTAGAACATAGGCAGTGATTCTGACCAGTTTTTTCCTGTTAGAGAATCTTTCCATGTTTAACAAGGGAGTTTTTTCATTTATTTCTTTACAAGTTGTTTGACACATTTATTGTTGTCTGTAAGGTTTCTTGGTGGGGGTTAAAAATTAAGTTGGTTGGCCATTCAATTTCATTTCTCAAAAATGTGGGACCATGTTGGTTGTGGGGCCGCGCAGTTAATTTTCCGCATTTATATTATTTTTATATTAGTTACCGACAAACCAATTTTGCGCGTACCAAATTGTATATATTTTATCATTGTGTAATTTTAAGAATCATATATAATCTTTATAAATAAGTATTGTACATAAATTTATATATATATATTTAATTAATTCAGCTGTATATAAAAAACAAAATCTTCTGTAAAATAACCTCAGCCAACCAAGAACTCAATAAACTCTGAAAACGACCGGCTTTTCCTTCAAGACGCCAACCCCAAACGACAGGGAGAGAAGAGGACACGAGAGGCCCCTAAAAGAGATAGCCTGCCTCTCGTATCCTTCATTCTTCCCGGCAACTACAAGTAGCACCAAGAAGGAACCAGCTACAATTGGTGACCCCGGAGTGACCCGAAGCAGCCAGCGGAAGCAGCATCCTTCAGTCGCCGGGCGGAACAAACCGAAGCCACGCCTCTTCGCCGCCCACCCGTAGTAGCCGGTCGGAACCAAAGCAGCAGCAGACCCGAATTACATTCCCGCAAGATGGAATCTGTTGAATCAGGAGTGCACCATGTCACCATCAAGCCACCCACGTTCTCTGAAGCGTCGGCCGCAGGATGGTTCTCCATCATGGAGGCACAATTCCACATTTCCAGAATAACATCCGAAGAGACCAAATTTTTCCATGTTCTAGCCTCGTTACCCCCCGAAGTCGTCTCACGAATTTCAGCAGCAACTCTCTCCAACAAGTCGTACACCGATTTAAAAGAAGAAATCGTGAGTCATTACGAAAAGACGAAGCCAGAACTCTTCGAACGACTCATCTCCAACACTCCTCTCACTGGAAAGCCCTCCCAATTCCTTCAAGATATCCACCAAACGGCACTGAAGGTGGGCGTCAGCGATGATTTGGTGAAGCATAAATTCATCCAGGCGCTCCCATCCTCAATAGCGCCCGTCGTAGCAGCACAAAAGGAGCTGACGCTAACTCAACTCGGCAAACTAGCCGATGAGTTAATACCGTTCGCTCAACAAAGCTGCTACGCGGCGCCAACGTCAACTCGAGCCAATACAAGCCCAAGAACGAATATCCCCATCGGCCTAAAACCCTTCAGCGAGAATCAGCGGCCGGTGGTGTGCCGCGCGCACCTTTATTATGGCCCCCAAGCAAGGACCTGCAGGCCATGGTGCAAGTGGCCAAATAAAGATGACGCCAAGCTGCTCCCCTCGTCACGCCCAAATTCAAGATCTTCCTCACCATCAAGAGAAACGTCGGAAAACTAGATAAGCAGGCTGTGATTAACGCGACGTCCGGCCTGCCGCTGATCTCAGTCGCAGCTCGCATCGCCAGTCTGAAGGTCAATTTTATCATTGACACAGGAGCGAGCATCTCAATTTTACCACCAACTTGTGTCAATGATTGTCAACTCCACCCAACCGCAGTAAAGATTTCCACCGCAAACGGTCAGCCGCTCGAAATATTCGGAGAAGTAACACTGGACATATCAATTCCTAAATTACGAAGAATATTCAGGTGGCCATTCGTCGTCGCCCAAGTCTCCAGTCCACTTCTCGGCGCCGATTTTCTATCCCATTATGACATCCTTGTGGACTGCAAGCATGGCATTTTGAAGGATAGAGCAACAACTCTTCAAGCCACTACTAAACCTGTGCAATCCAAAGACCTTCACCTCATCAATATTAACCCTACCGACAAATTACCTCAAGAAATCAGGAACCTGCTTGACAAGTACTCCTCACTACTGAAACCAGCTCAACCGCAGAAAGTTTCCACCAACACTGTCAAGCATACCATCGACACTGGCAGCGCACCACCAGTGTTTGCAAGCCCTCGACGTCTTCCACCCGATAAATTATCCTCAGCTAAGGCTACTTTCAACAACTTACTTCAAGATGGAATTATAGAACCCTCAAAATCACCATGGGCCTCACCGTTACACCTCGTTCCGAAGAAGATACCAGGCGAATGGCGGGCGTGTGGTGATTATAGAAGCCTAAACGCTGTCACGAAACCGGACAGATATCCACTTCCTCATATAAGAAGTCTGTCAACATCTCTGCACGGAAAATCATGCTTTAGCAAAATCGATCTAGTCAGAGCATATCACCAAATTCCAGTCCACCCAGAAGATATCGAGAAAACGGCTATAACAACTCCATTTGGTTTATTTCAGTATTTATACATGCCATTTGGTTTAAGAAACGCCCCTGCAACATTTCAACGCTTCATGGATACAATTTTCAGAGGAGTTGACTGCGTATTTGTGTATCTCGACGATATTTTAGTCCATTCAAATAACGCAGTTGACCATTTGAAAGACTTAGAACGCGTATTCAAGATCCTTCAAGAGCACAATTTAAGAATTTCCTTAGAAAAATGCATATTTCAGCAATCCAAAATTGAATTTCTGGGTCATGAAGTTTCCCCAGCAGGCATTCGTCCTCCTGTAAACAAAGTCTCCGAAATTCAAGATATTCCCCAACCGCAAGATTACCAAAGCCTCAGAAGATTCCTAGGAATGACGGGATTCTATCGCCATATGATACCCCGTTACGCCGATTTAGTCTCACCTTTAAGTGAAATCGTCAGAACTCAAGTCAAAAGCAAAAGTCTACAGTGGAACGACGAAGCAATTCAAGCCTTTCAAGATGTCAAGGATGCACTACGGAACGCCGTTACGCTTTGTCATCCTCTTCCATCAAGCTCAATCCTTCATTTAGTTACGGACTGCTCACAAATAGCAGCTGGAGCAGTTCTTCATCAAATAATCGACAGCACACCAGTTCCCATCGCCTTCTTTTCCAAGAAATTAACTACAACTCAGCAAGCATACGCCGCATACGATAGAGAATTACTCGCAGCATACCTAGCCGTCCTGCATTTCCGTCAATTTTTAGAAGGCCGTCAAGTAATACTCTTCACGGATCACAAACCGATGGTTTCTGCCTACAAGAGTCCCTTACGAGCCAAGACAGACCGACAACAACGTCATTGGTCTGCCATCACGGAATACGTATGCGATGTAATACATATCTGTGGATCCGAAAACGTCGTAGCGGACTGCCTTTCACGCAACGTAAACGCAGTACATATCGACGCTTTCGATTTATCAGCAATCGCGGAATCTCAACAAAAAGATCAAGAAACGCAAGAATTTCTCCCACGTCTCAAGCCGTTCCCGTTTCCAGAAAATACAACTTTATATTGCGATACATCCACGCCATATCCCCGTCCTTTTGTTCCCAAGCAGCATCGATCTTCCATCTTCAATCAATTTCATAATATTTCTCATCCAGGCATCAAGCAATCACTTCGTATCATTAAATCAAGATACTTTTGGCCCTCAATGAATAAGGATATTCGAACTTGGTCCCGAAATTGTGAATCATGTCAATCCTCAAAAATTTCTTGCCATACAAAATCAAAAATAACCCCCTTCGATTTACCAAGTTCAAGATTTGAAACGGTACATATCGACATCGTCGGTCCCTTACCGCCAACCACTTTGCCCGGTCAAACATATCCTTCCCCATATAGATATCTCCTAACCTGCATCGATCGTGCCACAAGATGGATAGAAGCATATCCTCTGATTGATACTACAGCCACATCAATAGCACACGCATTTCTCGATGTATGGATTTCAAGATTTGGTGTACCACTGCAAGTCATAACGGACCGCGGATCCCAATTCGAATCCGAACTCTTTAGGGAACTCTCAGCTCTCATCGGATTTCACCGACTAAGAACTTTGTCGTATCGCCCTCAGACCAACGGAATAATTGAAAGATCTCATCGCACCATCAAGACAGCAATCATCGCTCGAAAACAAGATTGGCTCCCCGCTTTACCCATAGTTTTCCTTGGTTTACGCAGTCTCCCCAACGAATCGGGTTATTCACCGTTCACCACCGTCAACGGAACCACCCTATTATGCCCGAGGCCAATGATCGCCAATTCGTCGTCAAAATCCAATTCAAAATTCATCTCCGAATTAGCCAAGAAAATGACGCAAATCGATTTCGCCAACTCTCTCAAGGAAACATTCACTCAGCCCCCAAATCATTCATTCCATCGGAACTCCACAAATCAAGCCACGTATGGGTACGCATCGACCGCGTTCGAAAACCATTCGAGGCACCATATCAAGGACCTTTCCGTGTTCTCGAACGCCACGATAAGTACTTCGTAATAGAAAAAAACTAACGGATCATCAGAAGCCATTTCAATTAATCGTTTAAAACCGGCGTATATAGTTTCAGGTCCCACACAGGTACCGGGCGCACAATCGGACGACATCGGATCGGAGAAAAAGCACGCAAGGAAAAAGGACGATGGAGGACGCACCTCGGAGGTAGCAAATACAGACCTCAGGACGGGCGCGCAGGACAACGCAACAACCGGAAACGAGGCCGACCGAGGATCAACGCGAGCTGGACGAAGGATCCGATTCAAATCAAGACCCGAATATTTCTACTTTTGATATACGTGCTCCGCTTCTCGGGGTGGGCAGTAGTGTGGGGCCGCGCAGTTAATTTTCCGCATTTATATTATTTTTATATTAGTTACCGACAAACCAATTTTGCGCGTACCAAATTGTATATATTTTATCATTGTGTAATTTTAAGAATCATATATAATCTTTATAAATAAGTATTGTACATAAATTTATATATATATTTAATTAATTCAGCTGTATATAAAATAACAAAATCTTCTGTAAAATAACCTCAGCCAACCAAGAACTCAATAAACTCTGAAAACGACCGGCTTTTCCTTCAAGATGCTAACCTTCCAAACGACAGGGAGAGAAGAGGACACGAGAGGCCCCTAAAAGAGATAGCCTGCCTCTCGTATCCTTCATTCTTCCCGGCAACTACAAGTAGCACCAAGAAGGAACCAGCTACATCGTAAAAGGGGAGAAGTTTTTGAAATTTCTTGAAAGATATTGGTCTGGTGAGTAGGTCTGCTGGGTTGTCTTCTCCTGCTACATGTCTGAATTCCAGGTGATGGTTTAAATTTCTTGTTGCTTCCTGAATGTCTTTCACTCTGTTTTTTACAAAGATGGATTTCATTTTTAGAGATTTTTGAGCAATCCAATTTAAAGCCACCTGTGAGTCTGTCCAAATTATTGTTTTGAAGAACTTTTGGTTTTCTGAGTTTTCTTCTAGGTAGGTTTCTTTAAGGTATTCTAGTACTTTGGTTCCTAGGCAGATTGCCATTAATTCCAAGTTACAAATGGTCCAATTTTTTGATTTGGGGTTGACTCTTGATTTAGCGTAAATTAGTTCGGATTTTCCATTTCCAACTAGATAGCAACTTACTGCATAACCTTCTTGGCTGGCATCACAAAAGATGTGGAGTTGAAGATTTTCCATGAGAGGTTTGGGATTTTCAAAAGCTTGTCTAGGAAAATTCAGAAATTCCACTTTGTTTATTTCTTTACAAAGTTTTTTCCATTCACGCAGCATTTCAGGTTCTAGATATTCATCCCAATCTTTTTTGGTAGCTACTACTTCTGCATGAAGAGTTTTAATTTAAACACTAAGGGTGCAACAAATCCAATTGGATCAAACAATGATTGCACAGAACTTAGTATTTCTCTTTTAGTTTTGGCTTCTGAGTTCAAGTTTACAGTTTTTAGATGGAGTGTATCAGCATTTGTGTTCCAACCATATCCTAATAGTTTTACATTTTCTTTATCTTCTGAGGAGGCTATGTCATGTTTTTCAAATAGTCCTTGAAGTTCTGAGTGATTGGAGGCCCATTCATATAGCTTCAAATTATATTCAATTAAGGTGTTTACACTATAATTGTAAAGGTCTTTGAGTTCTGAGAGATTGTTGGCATTAATTAAAGCATTGTCCATGTAAAAGCGGTTAGCTAGGTAGTCTGCCACTTGGTTTTGTTGTTCATTAAAAATGTGTTGGAGAGATTGTTGTAGTAAAAATGGACTGCTTTTGTTGCCAAAGGTAACTCTTTATATTTATAGCAGATCAGGTTGTCGTCATTTGGAGCCAATTGGGTATCTTTTAACCACAGAATTTTGTGGGCATTGCAGTCAAATTCTGTTTGATATTTAAGTTGTAAATATGCTTTTTGAATGTCTCCAATCATCAAATATTTACCATGCCTTAATTTAATGCACAATTTTGCTAAATGAGGTAGGAGTGAAGGGCAGTCCTCAGTAGCATCATTTACTGTTATTTCTTCTGGTTTGCTTTTACCCGAGGGATCTACTACAATCCTAACTTTAGTTGTTTGTACTCCAGGGCGAACTACTGGAAAATGAGGTAAAAAATTTCCTGCTTGTTTTAAGTTTTCTGTTAGGGCTACTTCTTCTATTATTCCTTCCTGGAATTGTTGTTCAAGGATGTCTGAATAAGGTTGCATTAAGTTATCTTTTTTTAATTTTTTGCAAGTGGACTTTAACCTGCTAATAGCATAGTTAAAGTTTGGTGAAATTTTATCTTTTTGGTCATTCCATGGTACCTTAACAGACAATCTTTCATCTTCTATTTTAACTTCCTTTTCGAAGTTTGCAATCAGATCTTTTTCTTTGTTTGAAAATGGTTCATCCCCAGAAATACCCAAGTTTTCTAGTTTGCTAAATTGTGCAATCTGGTGTTCAATTTTTTCTAGATCTTCATTAGAAGTTGTACTAGTAAGTAGCGGGTTGGTAATACAGAAGCTGATCTGATCTCTTATTGGTTCTTTTTCTTTTTCAGGGTAGTAATCTGAAGGGAAACCCAATAAAAGTATTCCATAGGGAGATTTATAACAAGAGGCAGTATGAATCTGATGAGTGCTGAGGGCAAAAAGTTTGTGGGTTGCAGCCCCAAAAATTAACATGAAGTCGACCACTTCATCAGCTTCAAAGTGATCTGCAAGCTGATAATTTAAGGATTTTAAATAAGTTTGAAGTTTCAGTAATCCCGGAACTTCATATTTAATATTAATATCATCAATTATGATGGCTTCTATTTCTTGGTAGTTTCCAGGGTTTCTAGAATCCTCCAATTTAATTATAGCTACTTCATAATTTGGTTGTTTCTTGTTGGCTATAAATCCTGTTATGGTTATGGATTCCTCGTAGTGTTTAGTTGGAAGATTTAATTTTTTCACAAGTTCCTTGGTAATGTAGCTGGCTTGACTACAATTATCCAAAAGTGCTCTGCATTTAATTGATTTTTCTGAGTTTCTTATTCTCATCTGCATGGAAGGAATTAATGCTACTTCTTGATCAGTGTTTTTTAAACTTAATAAGTTAGTAACTTGTTTCCCTTGTTTTGAGTTTTCTTTTTGGGTAGCTACTTCCGTACTGGTTTTGGTTTTCTTATCTTCCTCTGGTTTTCCTTTTTGTTTGGTACAAAGGAAGGATAAATGGTTAGAAAACCTACAAAATGAACAGGGTTGGAAAGAAATGGGGCATTCTTTGGCTTGGTGTTTAGATGAGGTACATTTAGTACAATAATTTAATTTAGCAAGTTTTTTCAGTTTATCCCAACTTTCAGGGAAAGAATCACATTTTGAGATTCTGTGTGAGTTTTTCTTACACAATTTGCAGTAAAGTTCTCTCTGGTCAGTATGTTGAGCTCTTCTTGAGGATTGTCTTTGGGTAGAAACTGCCAGAGCAGCTGTAGTTTGGCCAGAATACCATGGTTTTCTGGCTGGTTCTGGAGAGAAGTTTCTTTTTTGTTTAGGTATCAAGGTAGTTAACTCACTTTGTTCCAGATCAAAATTAACATTAGCTAAGGTTTTGGTAGCTTCAGCAATTGCTTCTTTAAACTTATCAAAGTGGTCATAGAGTTTAAAACCACAAGTTCTTAAAAATTCCTGAGTTTCTTGACTTAGTTTATTACTGTATAATATACATACAGGAGTATATCTTCTAATTCTAATTTTTGAGTTTGCATTAAATTTATGGTAGAGTGCATATCTGCTTGAAAGTCATGAAGTGATTTAAAATTTTTGGTTATTATGGATTTGGTTAAAAGTGATTTTATTATGGAGAATTTAATTGGCCTGGTGGTTTGCATAACAGCCCTCCAACTGCTGCCATGCTTCTCATAAGATGTTTTACTTTCTTGCATGCAGTTTTATTTGAATGGCAGGGTTTCCACTCAAATGTTTTTTAGGTAGGCAAATTTCTCTTCTTCGGAAAGACCTATGTTATCATAAATGTTTCTGAATGAGGTCTTAAAGTTTTGAAATTTAGAGGGATTTCCATCAAATGGTAATATTTGAAGCTCAGGAATTTTAGTACTTATTCTTGGTTTAGGTTTGGCTTCGGCATTATTTTCTTTTTTAGTTGTTAATGCTTGTATCATTTGACCTATTTCCATGTGGTAATAACTATTTTTTTCATCTAGTTTTTCTTGTTTAGCCTCTGAGAAGCCTTCGGAATAAATATACATTTTAAGGATTTCATCATCTAAATTTTGTAACTTGTCTAGTTGTGAGGACAAAAGCTGAGCATATAAATTTTTTTGTTCCTCAGTCCAATCATCCAATCTCTCTTTGATTGTAGCTAAAAGTTTAGTAGCTGAGGTTCTGATTGCTCCCCTCCTTTTTACCAATTTACTAGTTTCAAGTGCTTCCACATCACTTCCCAACCATGTCTCCATACTTTTTCCTGGAGTGGCTTCAGTTTCATTAGCCATTTTTTAGGTTTAATATTATAAATGATATTATCAATGATATTTATAATTAAATTTTCAGATTATGTAAAAAATTTAATTCACTGGATTTAAAACTATTGTATCAGAAATAAAACAAAAAAGGGTAACTAACTTCTCGACTGCCCACCCGGGGCGCCATATTGAAAAATTTATTATTTAGAATTTATTATTTAGCTTGAGAGATTATTTTTATTTAGGTGTAATATTAAGGTTAAGTTTACTTTAAATAGACACAGTAATTATAGAAATAATAATGGCCTATTTAGACACTGTCAACATAACTACAGACTTTTTCACTGTAGGTTGCAGTGGTTTTCAGGTTAAAATTTGGTCAGCAGCCAGATTACTAACTATGGTGAAGCTAAATTCATTAAAATTAATTTAGACTTACCAAAAATGAAGTTACCAGTTGAACGTTACCCTTTCTGTTTCTAACTAATCCATAAGTTTCATTTAGTTTCCAGGTTTGAATTTTATTTGTTAAGTTTTAAGTTATTATTTAACACACTGCTAGGTTATTTATTTGTAGGGGCTATTTCCCAGACCTAGGTTTTGCAGGTTAAGTTAGGCTAGGGCTGTATTGCCCTTAAGTTTTTGTTTTTAAAGGTTTAAGGTTTAAGGTTTTGAAGGTTTTACTCAAGTTAAGTTAGGGCTATATTGCCTTTAAGTTTTAATAGGGTCTATAATAGCCATTTAATTATTGAGTTAGGGCAGTTGTAGCCCGGTTCGAGTTTCTTCTAGGTACCTAGTTTTTCTCTTACCTTAGTTATTTTCTTTAATTAACTTACTTACACCTAGTTCTGATAGGCCTCTATTTAGTTAAACAGGGTTTTTGTTTAATTGCAGTGGTTATTAAGGTTAAGATTTAAAGTTGTGAGGTTTAAAGGTTGACTTTAAGTTGCCCGGTTAGTTGGGGAACCACGAGAATTTTACTTTACGAAAAAACTAGCCCGCTTCATGCGGTCAAAATTTTTCAAGAAAGGACAAAGCTCTCTTTTTCTTTATCTCGGAAACTTTTTTTCTTTCTTCTTTTTGTTAATTAGGGAAACCCAACTTCACTAGTTGGTTAGAAACGAGGGTTGTTATTTTTATTCTATATTTATTTTGTTTATATTTTATTTGGAAATATATGCGGTTATTTCTAACCACTTTTTTTAACACCTGGCACCAAGAGAAATTTTTCGTTTGGACTGTTCGTTGGGCAAATTATCAAAATGACAGTGTGGGGTCACTTTCCTGAGAAGATATTGAAGACCATGAGCATTATGAACAGTTCTGCAAAACACCTCGTTGCATTGAGATATTCATTTGCTTCACTGCTGTCAAAATGATGTGGGTGATCAAAGAAGGTGCTTCATGGAATGGTGCATATTATCGGCAGACTATTCTTATAGAAAATGTTATTCCATTTCTTTCGGAGCCACAAATTGTAATAGACAACTCAGAAGTGGTTTATCTTTATGATAGTGCCTCATGCCGCCGTGCAAATGCCACCCGACAACTTCTGAGAGATTTTGGGATTTATTTCTTTGATTAGATTCAATGGCCAGGAAATTCCCCTGATCTGAACTTAGCAGAACACTTTCGAGCCATCTTCCAGGACAAAGGCCCTCCTTCAACATATTCAAATTTCCTTCAAGAACTTGAACATGGCAAATGTACGAGATATTGATGTCTTTGTATTCAGTTTAAATAAAGCTTTCAAGTGGTATACTAATTGTTGTTGTATTTTTCTTTACTTTGGTTTGTACCCCTTAGTAAAAGGTAATGTACATCCCTGTATACTATACTATAATATACTACAATAATACACAAATAAGGCTACAGTCAATAGGAAATTAGTGGGAAAACAAAATTTTTTCAAACAGCGTTCAAGACTTAATGAAGACATACCATGAAACTGGCACAACTGATGATACGTGGAAGACCATCAAAGCTATCATAATTTGATATTGAACAGGATTAGATCACTACGTGCTAGACGTAAATCCAGCAGCTTTTTACCTCGCGAGAGAACTGCAGGAAACAACCTGGGTCAAAGTTCACTCATCCACAATCAGACACAAACTACATCAGAAAGGGGTGAAAGAGTTTGCTTTAGTAAATGTTCGTCTTTCATCTCCGTTTTCTTTACTGTTAAAAGTTTAATCTATCGTTCATTATTTATTCAACAAACATTTTCTAATTCTCTTTCTGTGTTTATTTATTCAACGGTCTAAGTAATCCTTCAATTATACAAAATTCCTCTCATTCGAGAACATCTTCGCTTTAAATTGAGAAAGCAAAGCCATTGACCCACATACTTGGGAATAATGTTTGGCGATGTTTAACCTCTTTTGTAACGGCAAAGATTATGTGATGGAGGAGACCTACAGCTTTACGTGGAATTCTGGCCATCTAAAAGGGTCTGTACAGTGTACATTATTTGAAGGCGAAAGATGGTCCCTCATCCAACTACCGAACAGACCCAACGTCATTTAGTCTCACTAATCTACTGGACCAGACAACATATCTAACATACACCTTAAACACTTTGACCCACAGGGAATACTAGCTCTAACAAATATCAGCACATATTCATACCAACACTGTATTATTCCTGACATATGGAAACGAGGTAAAATTATTACACTACTCAAACCAAACAAAAATCCAACAGAACCAGCTTCCTATAGACCCATTACTTTATTATGCACACCTTCCAAAGTAACGGAAAGACTAATCTTACGAATCACCAACCCACACACACCACTATCGCCTACTCAACATGGATTCAGACCTCACCACTCAACCACGATATTACTCACTAACCTCACGCGGCACATCGTGGATGGCATCAACTCCAGACGACCAGCTCAACGTACACTATTAGCAACAATAGACATTAGTAAAGCATTTGATGCTATCCCACGCTTCCCTCTCATAAACAAAATACTCAACACAAACATGCGCAATAACACCAAAAGGTGGCTGAGCAACTATCTTTCAGGAAGATACTCACATGTCACATTTAATGGCAAGTCATCCAAAAACAAGCTTTTTCCGAACGGGGTCCCTCGAGGCTCCGTTCTCTCACCAACACTGTTCAACTTATACACGCGTGACATTCCAATACCCATAGGTAACAAACTTACCTTATCATCATATGCGGATGACATCACTCTAACATCCACCCACAACAACATCGACACCGCTACAAATAACCTACAAACATACATAAACAGTATACAAGACTGGCTCACACACAATAGACTCAAAGTAGCGCCCATAAAATCAACCATCACTCGCTTACAAGCAATACAAAACAACACCAGATAACTCCACAGCTTACACTAAACAACACCAACATTCCACACACTCGCAGGACCAAAATACTTTGGGTCACATACAACACATCATTATCTTTTGCAAACCACATTCAGGACATTAAAAACAAATGTACGTCAAGACTTAACATGTTTAGGGTACTAACAGGCACAAACTTTGGACACCAGCAGGAAACAACATCACTCATAATTATACAAACAATATATTCGCTCAGTTATGGACTATGCTAGCCCATGCTTGGGCACCCATTATCTCATAAACACCTTACAGACAATACAAAACAACGCACTTCGTATCATTACAGGATGCACTCAACAACACCAATAGAACACCTGCACACAGAAACAAAAATACTGAAAGTTAGGGAACATTTAGACATGAGGGGAACACATTTCATGGCAGCAGCGACAACTCACCCACAACACCCTTGCCACTACATGGACAATCATGCACCGACACCTCGCACCACTAAGGTAACACCAGAGAGACATTATAACCAAATACTCCATTCCATACCGCGCCCCACAGACATCATACAGTATAGAAAACACACACACACACACACACACACCTAACCCACAAAGCACTGACACGACTCGGTCCGAATGCGGTCCTAGGTGCGAAGCCGCCACCCATTAACATGTCAGAGATCAGCCTGAGCAGATCGGATCGAGTTAACTTAGCACGATTCCGATGTGGACATCACCCCAACTTACGGACATATGAACACAGACTAGACAACTCCACAGACGACACCTGCCACCTGTGCCAGGAAACACCACAAACAATTGAACACATTATGACAGACTGTACTGCTCTAGCACAACAACGAACACAACACAACATCACTAGTGCGCTGACCTCTGTCCACTCCGGAGAAGGCGATCGGTTACCTGCGTGCCGCCGGCTTGCTCGATCAGGGTGAGCTGATCGGCTAAACACAACACCAACGACTATCTAACGGAGTGCGATGATGCCCTGTAACCACGATTGAAGCACTCCATATTTGGGAGCTCTAAAAAAACTTTAATTGAGCTTTGCCAAAGCTGTCCATGATGCAAGACCTAACCTCCTCATGATACTCAAACAAGAGCAGTTACACACTCTTTTTCGCTGTACATTAGTGCATCAGACACATTTCCTTTATATGGCTATTTATTTTATTCTGACAGGGATGCACGCGCGCGCGCGCACACACACACACACACACACACACACACACACCACACTTGAGGGGGGAATGGGGGCATTCCTACGTTCGCTTATACACGCCTAACGGCTGCAGTAATCTGCACCAAATTTAGTATACATTAATGGAAAACCAGGAAAGGTTTTAGTAACGCACTCGCCAGTGATGTAGTCAAGACCATCATGGCCGAGACCGAGAGCAGAAAAAAAGGTCTCGAGACTGAGATCATATGCAATTTTTGCATTCATATTGTGTAATGCCTAATTCGTAAGCTCTGTATTTCACATTCAGAAATAAAGATTCTAAAGAGGTTATCAAGTGACAATTGCAAATTTACTCATAATTTATTCACAGATTCATAGTTTCGGACATTTTTCAGCATTTAACTGCATACTTAAAACAAAATAAGTGTTCGTTGCACTTGAGGAACACCAACACACTCAGCAGTGATGTAGTCGAGACCGAGACCGAGACCTAAGCACCCGAGACCAGAAAAATAGGTCTCGAGTCCTCCATCACTGACACTCGCCCCTCTCAGTCTTCCCCTCAGTTGTTTCGTTTTTATTTATGCACAAGGCGCAGCGGACATTATATTATATTATAATATATATATATATATATATATACCGGTATATATAATTTTTTTTTTTGGATGGCGGGGGACAGCAGATTTTGGTGAGCCACCTATTTCATACTTCGTTCCAGTCAGGGTGACTTTTATATCCAGGTTAGGTACACTAGGTTAGGTGGTCGTTCTAGATTGGTTAGTTATTCCCACTTACGGCCAATCATGGATCCAAAATATTGGTGTCCCTGAAACTTAATATTTACTATATATATATATATATATACACATGTTGATGACTCTCACAAACGAGTTTATGCTGACACAGGAGATAACAGAAAAATATCAGAAAAAATAACTGCCTAGATCTGGTGTTCACGAACAACACGAACTTGACTGCTGATATAAAAATAACCCCAACCATTATCTCAGACCACAACTTATCGAGATATCAACAAATATGACGACAACATTAAAAGACAATACACATACTGAGGAAAGAAGCAAATTTGGGGCCTTTAACTTAAACTCCAAGACTATAAATTGAGAAGCAATCAGATCGCACATGACCCAAATAGAGTGGAGAACAGTTTTTAGAGAATAAAACAATTGAAGAAATGTTAACAACCTTGGAAGAAAAAACGCTGAGAATTTTAGGAAAATATGCTCCGAAATCACAGCCAAAGGAAAGAAGAGCTGGCTAGAGAGGCAAATGAGAAGAATGTTCCGCAAAAGAAAGAGAGTGGAGGCGAACTTAGCCAACTGCAGAGATAATGCCAGGAAAGTAATACCAAAAAAAACTGGAGGGTATCGATAGGGAAATACAAGCCCTGATTAGGGACCATACAGAGAGGGAAGAGGAAAAGGCGGAAGAAGCAATAAAGGAAAATCTAAAATATTTCTACAGCTGTGCAAAAGGGAAAACAAAAACACGCGCCGCTATTGGGCCCTTAAGGAAGAGAAATAATGAACTAACCGATGATCCGAAACAAATATCTGAAACATTGAGAGTCCACTATGAATCAGTTTTTAGTACCCCAAGAAGTGACAAAGCGATACCTGACATAGATGCATTCTTTGAAGAGAAATTGCAAGGAGAGTGTATAACAGACTTTGATTTTACCCCAGAAGATGTAGCGAGAGCTAAAGGACAAATGAAACCACATTCAGCTGCAGGTTCGGACAATTGGAATGCATTATTGATTAAAAACTGTAAAAATGAAATAGCTACACCTTTATACTTGATATGGAGAAGATCCCTATACACTGGGGAAATACCGGCATCTTGAAAAGAGCAAACATTGTCCCTATATATAAAGGAGGGGACAGATCTCAAGCAAAGAACTATAGACCAGTTTCATTGACGTCCCACGTCACCAGAGTATTTGAAAGAATAGTTAGAGAGAAAATTTATGATTTCTTGGTGACACTGGAAAGATTCAACGAAAATCAGTACGGATTCCGATCAGGTAGATCATGCCTATCACAACTAATAGAACACTACAACAATATCCTAGATGCACTGGAAGGAAATGACAACTACGATGTCATATACACGGATTTTGCTAAAGTTTTCGGCAGATGTGATCATGGTATAATCGCACATAAAATCAAATATATGGGAATAACAGGCAAAGTGGGAAAATGGATCTATGATACAACTTTAATATATTTAGAGTTATTAATATATTAATATATATATTTAATATATTTAGAGTATATTAATATATTAATATATATATTTAATATATTTAGAGTATATTAATATATTAATATATATATTTAATATATTTAGAGTATATTAATATATTAATATATATATTTAATATATTTAGAGTATATTAATATATTAATATATATATTTAATATATTTAGAGTATATTAATATATTAATACAGAGGAACCTTGCTTAACGAGTGCCTCGTATAACGAGAATTCGTATAACGAGCAAAAAGAATGGGGAAAATTACCTTGCATAACGAGCGACACTTTGCTTAACGAGCAAAATATTTCGTCAAAATTTAAAGCGTAGACAAAAACAATGTCTCTAGACAGTTTCCTCGTGAAAAAGGATCCAAAAGAAAGTGAAAGTGCCTCTAAAAAATTTAAGCTAGCTAGTGACTGTGAGCTCGTCGAGAATGTTATTGCATTGAACGAAGACGATTCTCCTCCTTCCCCTCAATAACCCTCTCCTCCTCCCCTGTCTCTTCATTTCCTTTGCGTGCGTCAGGAGCACCTTCTCTCTTCGTAAGTTATTTATAAATTTCACCGTTTACTAATTATTTACATTCTCTTTTGGGTTAATTTTTATTAATAATCTTTTCATTTCATGCAATAATAATTTAAAAAACGCCTTTAAATATCATTATAAATATTATTTTAAGTATTTTTTAAGCATGGAACGCATTATTAATATTTTACATTGATTCCTATGGAAAAAATTGCCTTGCTTAACGAGCATTTTGCATAACGAGCACAATTCGGGAACGAATTATGCTCGTTAAGCAAGGTTCCACTGTATATATATTTAATATATTTAGAGTATATTAATCCAATACAGCACTGTAATTTGTAATGCCGTTCCAAGCATGGAAACTTCTTACACAAAATTAATGAGATTTAGCATAATGATTACATAAAAGAAGCGAAAATGGCAAATAATAATAATATAATAATAATAATAATAATAAGCAGTAAACGATAGAACTTTACAAAAGTAGCTTTCATTGTGTTCGATTATGTTACACGTATGCAGGTTCACACACACACACACACACACGCACACACACACACACAATAGTGGTCAAAACAAAGTGAAGGTAAACAAAAATTTGTAAACTAAAAATAGAATGATATCAATGAGGGGATTTAAGGGTCAAATATTGAAAGTACAAAATGTCAAATTTTTAATTTAAATTTGATAAAAAAGGTTAAAATTATTTTCATTGTATTTTTATTATCTTTGGTTTTATTAGACCATATCACATATATATGTCCAATGTCCAATTGTCCATAGCAAGAACTGCTTGATGAAAAATACAGTTCCGTGCAATGTTAAAAAATATTTTATTCACCTAATATTATCTAATTTTCATTAAAGATGATGAACAAAAATGAAAATGAAATTGCAATGCGTAGGTAGAAATTGTGAGGATTTATGAAAAAAAAATGCAATTTTTTTTAAATGTAATTGTAATTAATTACTTCACTAAGTAATTGTAATTAAGTATTTTACCATCTATAGTAATTATAACTGAGACTAAGTCAAGTAATTGTAATTAATTACATTGACCAAGTAATTGCCCCATGCCTGATATACAAGTATATACACACAAAGGGTTGTTAAAAAGAGTTAAAGGAGAGGAGTAAACAAAATTAAAAGAAAAAATAAACACATTCAGTTTTCATGAATTTCTTAACTATAAATAATAATAATAATAATAATAATAATTTGTTAACCTCATTATAGTTTTGAGTTGGTGTTTTTACATTTTCATTTATCACATCCTTTGTTGAGAGATTGTCAAAAGCGAACATCCGACACAACTTTTCCAAATTTCTTAATTAGATAAATACTCGTAATTGGACGTTCTACAATTTCACGTTTCACTCCTTGCACATATATATATATATATATATATGTGTGTGTGGTGTGTGTGTGTGTGTGTGTGTGTTTGAGAGTATTTTGGGTGCGGATTCGGATGCAAAGTTTTAGATTCGAGTATTACTCCAGGATTTAGATAATGGTTCAATATTTAACCGAATTAAAATATGTTTTGATTTAGTTGATGCGTAATTATTTTTTTATTTCTTCTACAATTTTGTTAATGATGCGCGAGATCTTATCACATTTTTTACGTTGTTTTAAAATAAAATATGATCGATAAACACGTACTTTATATTAAAAATCTTAATAAGTTGTAAATTGAGTAAATGGTTAGTTGGTTGGTTTGTGTGGGATACAAAAGTTGTTCCATTTTACTGAAAACGTTCGAATCAATCAACATTGCTTCAAAGGCAATAATAATAATAATAATAATAATAATAATAAATAATAATAATAATAATAATAATAAACTTTAATGGTAAGAGAATTGAACAGAAGAACGAAACCTATTTGAATGAGTGATGTGGACAAAGGATTCCATAGTATGATAAAGGTAAAAAAGAAAGAGGTCAATTGAGAAAGTTTCGAACATGGAATCAATGATAAGCCGTGATCCAGAAAAAAACTAAGTCAATTATGATAACGGTTTGGACAACAATTTGAAATGTTCGGAACATTCACCAAGAGTATTTATCGAGTTATAAAGGAAAGCGTTACATCACATCCACCTCCTATCGTGTATCCATTATTACGTTTTCAATTGAAATACAGAAAGAGTGCAAATGACTTTATGTTCGCGGTACGGACGAAGACGAAAAGAACTCGAAGTTCTTTCCGGGAGAACTCGAACCCCTAACGAGGATCATGATGAACGCATCTGAGAACGCCTTCACCCTAAACTGAGAAAGCAAAGACGCATTTAGGAATAATGTTTATGGTTGTTTAACGTCCTTCGTAGCAGCAAAGGTAACGTGACGGAGGGGATCTACAGTTTTACGTGGGATTCGAACCATCTAAGGATCTACACATCATCTGAAAGCAGATGATGATTCAAGATGGCCAAAACTGAAAATGGAATTGCAATTCATAGGTAGAGAAGTATGACATAAATCAAATAGTGGGGATTTATGAAAAAATGCAATTCTTTGTAAATGTAAATGTGTATATATATTCCGCCCCAATTGTTCATTCTGATGAAGGTAAAGCTTGTCACTCCACGTTAGACCTACACTTTAACGTGAAATCCAAACCACGCCCAACCAGCAGCTCAACGTCTTAACCACTAGGCTACCCAGGGTACCAATTTACCTACCAATCAATTTTTTTTTATTGTGTGGAGGGACCAACAGCACTACTCTCCTTTTATATATATATATATATATATATATATATATATATATATATATACATTTTAACTGCAAACACGCAGTATAATTAACGTAAAGAACGACGCTTGTATAGGAGAATATTCCGCGCAAGATGAGGAGGGAGAACGAAACAAATGAAAAAATGAGGTAACCACCCGGGATCTTCCGATTGCCGGTCAGATATGATAACCATTACACCATCGAGAATTACGGCATTTGATCTGGTGAGGCCCATGGTGTAATGGTTATCATATCTGACCGGCAATCGGAAGATCCCGGGTTCGATTCCCGGGTGGTTACCTCATTTTTTCATTTGTTTCGTTCTCCCTCCTCATCTTGCGCGGATATTCTCCTATACAAACGTCGTTCTTTACGTTATATATATATATATATATATATATAGAGAGAGAGAGAGAGAGAGAGAGAGAGAGAGAGAGAGAGAGTGGCGCAAAAGTCGCGCATCATATGAATTTTCAGTGTTGACTATAATATATTTTTCTTTTAGGTAGGGAATGGCTACGAAATTAACAATAGACGAGAGGGTGAGCTTGGTTTTAATGTATGGAATACCAGGTACAACAAATCGATGAATCGGTATTCAAATACGGTATTTAAATTCTGTATCGATGAATCGGTATTTAAATTCTGTACCGATTCATCGATTTGTTGTACCTGGTATTCCATATATATATACACACACACGAGGGTAATTCAATAAGTATCCGCACTTTTTATTTTCACAATTTTATTTTCACATATGATAGATTATAAACACATCACTTCTCAACATAGTCTCCCTGTTTCTCAATTCACTTAGTCCAGCGATCTACAAGCTTCCTAATGCCATCACAAAAGAATGTTTTTCGCTGTGTGCGTAGCCAGTCATGCACCGCCTCCTTCAGGTCATCATCGCCTTGGAATCGCTGACCTCTCAAAGCGTCTTTTAGTGGTCCAAACAGGTAAAATTCCGAAGGTGCCAGGTCTGGACTGTAGGATGGATGGTCGAGAACTTCAAATTTAAGTTTTTGAAGGCATTTTCTAGTCTGTGCAGCGGTATGAGGGCGCGCATTGTCGTGTAACAGAATATCACCTTTCCGTTGCAAGGAAGTTCAAAGCGCAGCCGTCAGCAGGTAAAGTTATGCTAACACTGTTTTGGGATACACGAGGCCCTATCCTTGAACATTATCTAGAGTGTGGAACTACAGTAACAAGTGCATCGTATTCTGACATGCTTCGGAATGAGTTAAAGCAAGCAATTCGCACAAAACGGAGAGGGAGATTGTCGGAAGGTGTTATTCTGTTACACGACAATGCGCGGCCTCATACCGCTGCACAGACTAGAAAATGCCTTCAAGAACTTAAATTTGAAGTTCTCGACCATCCAGCCTACAGTCCAGATCTGGCACCTTCGGATTTTTACCTGTTTGGACCACTAAAAGACGTTTTGAGAGGTCAGCGATTCCAAGGCGATGATGACCTGAAGGAGGCAGTGCATGAGTGGCTACGCACACAGCCAAAAACATTCTTTTGTGATGGCATTAGGAAGCTTGTAGATCGCTGGACTAAGTGTATCGAGAAACAGGGAGACTATGTTGAGAAGTGATGTGTTTATAATCTATCAGATGTGAAAATAAAATTGTGAAAATAAAAAGTGCGGATACTTATTGAATTACCCTCGTGTGTGTGTATATATATACACACACACACACACACACACACACACACAACATACACATATATATATATAAGTCCGAATAAAATCGGTATTTCAGTAAAAATCCCGCAGTTAATCAGTTTTAAACGGTGCCGATATTATGCGTTAATTGAGAGTGTATAGTGGTATTTCTTTTTAAGAAGTAAAAATCGCGGCATATATAAAAAAAAAAAATAAAAACGAAGTGAATTAATGTATACCTCATTTTTCCGAGTGTTTCTTTGTGAAGAAAATTAGCTGCTATCGAAACTCCTACAAATACCCCCCCCCCCCCTATTATCCCCCGCAGCCACAGTCGCGAGCACCAATCAGTGATCTTTTTTCCAAGAAACACTTTTTAATCACCACTTTTTCACCGTTAGTTAGAACCATAATTTGAAGAGTAAGCTTAAAAAACAGTATTTAAGATAGGCGTAGCCTACATCATCTGACGTTTTTTAGAGTAACAGATTATCCATAGGCTAAGGAAACTACTACACGTCTTAGAAAAGTTGCCAGGTACAGCTATACATATTTAGGATTTAGGATATTCGTTTTTTCACCATACCTCATTGTTCCCTCAGCTGTAGAAAAAGTATTTTATATAGAGTTCTGAAATTTTTATGATAGCTTAACAATAGATTGAGGTAAAAGTTATGTAAATTTTGGGATTGTAAACTGCATATTTTTGAAGTTATTGATGTTCAAATCTCAAGGCGTTTTTTTTGGGTTACCGATATATACGGGGCTCCAATAAACCTTAGCCCCCCCCCCCCGCCCATGGCCTAAACCATTAGAGGTACAGTAAAACTAAACATATCTTACAAAAGAGAATTTAATCCTGCATTTAATGAGAAACAATTAAAACTTGGTGTTCCCGCCATTGGCTTCCAAGACAGCCTGAATTCGCTTTGGGTAGCTTGCCAAAAGTGACGTGAATAGATCTTGATCGTTACGCAAATTTCCTGAAACAGTTTCAATGTGTTTCGTCATTGTATCCTTCGAAAATCGATTTGCCTTAAAGCAGGGGGCCTTATCGTGTAGAAGTGTGACCTGATCGACATCCATAACATTGTTTGGGTTTCTTAGAAAAGGAATGACATGCTGGGATAGAATAATATCACGAAAATACTGTCCATCCCAACTCTGACCATTTGGCTTCAGCACCCACATGAGCTTCTTTGCAGTGAACAAAACAAACACACCAACACAGTCTGGACTTTTTAATAATTCGCGATAATGTTCATTGTCATCGATTTCATCTGGTGTTGTGGCCCACACTCGATCATTTTGGTAGTTAGGCCAACGTGTTACGTAAAAAAAATTTATCGGAGACAGCTAAATGCATGAAATCATCCACATCCCAATCTTCAAGATAATGGGCAAACCACATTCTGTCATCGATGTTAAATTGAATTTTTCTTGGCTTTGGAAGTTCATGCCAAGGCTTTAAACCTTGCCTATGACGGTACAGTCGAATGATCTCACCACTGACGATCTTTCCTCTCAACACTTCGATCTCTCTAGAAAGTTTAGCACAGCCGTTTTTCCGCTTACGCGTACCGCTTTCAATGATGTCCTTTGTTTCCTGAGAGAGTGGCAAGTTTGGGCGTCCAGATTTGGTTGTATCCATTTCACATTCATCCAAAGTTTTATTCCAATTTCTTTTGACGAAGTCCTCACTTCTTCGCAACTTTTTGGCAACCCATGAACGTGTTATAAAGGTGGCTCCAGCATCACGAGCTTCCCGAAATGTTATTGCTCGTATGCAATCTATCACACGTTGCCTCTCCGAATCACCAATTAATTGAGAAGCCATTATATTATCACTTTATCAGCTAGAGTAATTTTAATACCTGCAATAAATAAAGAATTTTATATATTTTTATAATCACTAAAAACTATTTCGATATAAGTAAACATGTAAGCTGCAAATGGGGGGGGGCTAAGGTTTTTAGGAACCCCTTATTGTCGGTTTTGGAATAGTGAAATTTAAAGGTGCAAAAGTTTTTTTTAGTTGTATCTCTATACATTAAAGTAAGATAGGTTATAATTACTTTAATTTGTTATATTACAAATATATATATTTTGTTCCTTTTTCATATTTTTTCAGCATTCAGAAGAACAATGAATGACATCGGAGCAAATTCGAGTGTGCCTTTTGTACGAGTTCAAACTTAGGAGTAGTGCTGCTCTGACTGACTTCGCACAAAATTTGTCAAGCATGGGGACAGGACTTCGTCACTCGTCAGTGAACGTGATGCTCAACAATGGTTTCAGAAATTCCGTTTCGGTGACACGAGCCTTCAAGATAAACCTCGCTACGGAATTCTATGGGTGGACTTTGCGTTTAGGCATCTTTGCAGGACGGGCATCCTTATCCAACCATTGACCCAAGCTTTTCACATTATCGTATAAGATCCATTTTCATCACACGTTACAATTCTTTCCAGAAATGGCTCATTGTTGTTCCTTAGCATAAATGATGAGCAGATGGACAGGCGCTGAGTCTTGTTCTTTTCGCTAAGTTCGTGAGGGACCCATTTGTCCAGCTTTCTCACCGTTCCAATTTGCGCAGATGATCGCAAACAGTTGCGTTATCCACTTGGAGTATCTGTGCGAGTTCTCGTGTGGTTTGACGTGGGTTTGACTCGACAAGCGATCTCAGAATGTCATTGTCAATAGCCACAGGATGGCTGGAGCGAGGTTTATCTTGAAGGCTCATGTCACCGAAACGGAATTTCTGAAACCATCGTTGAGCATCACGTTCGCTGACGGAGTCCTCTCCACATGCTCGACAAATTTTGCGCGAAGTCAGAGCCGCACTACTCCCAAGTTTGAATTCGTACAAAAGGGCACACTCGAATTTGCTCCGGTGTCCTTCATTGTTCTTCTGAATGCTGAAAAATATGAAAAAGGAACAAAATATATATATTTGTAATATAACAAATTAAAGTAATTATAACCTATCTTACTTTAATATATAGATACAACAAAAAAAAATTGTGCACTTTTTAATTTCACTGTTCCAAAACCGACGATACTTTTCCCTCAACCTGTATTTCCGAGATGCATGAAACATTTTTATACGAGAAAATGAGAGGAGCAGTCTCGGAATACGTCATAACAAATGTTGGAAGTGTTCACCGCCATGTTCACTGCACAAACGTGCACGACGAAGCGTGTTGCTGGTCACAGACTAACACCTCTGGCTGAATGTTGGTATGATGTTGGTAATATATATACACATGGTGTCCACAAAGTTCTATTCCGGTTTTAAAATTTTATTACAACAAAACCAAAAGAGATAGAATAACTGATTTTTGCATTTTGTTGCTAAACTAATGAAGTTTTTTTTCTTGATTTACGGGTTGTAATCCGAGTGTCAAGTTGCTACTGATAGAAGCTTGAACGAAAATGGCGACTATACAGGAGAAAGCCCACTGTGTGATCTGGTTTGCGGAGTCGAAATCAGTGATAACTGTTAAAGTGCAAATAGTCCAAGTTTTACAAACTAGATTACACATTGAGCTTTCTCCTATGAAGGAGCCGTTTTCGTTCAACCTTCTATCAATAGAAACTTGACTCAGATTACAACCCGTAAATCAAGAAAAAACTTCATTAATTAAGCAACAAAATGCAAAAAACAGTTATTCTATCTTTTGATTTTGTTGTAATAAAATTTTAAAACCGAAACAGGACTTTGTGGACACCCTGTACTCTAATTTTGTTTCCGCAGGAATTGTTCCTTCTGATGAAAGTCAAGCTTGTTCCCCACCTTAGACCTACAACTTAACATGAAATCTGAAGCACGATCCACCAAGAAAGTCAAACTAAAAATCCTTGTTCCGACTCGATCTAATGACCTCCCGATCAGCAGCCTAACATGTTAATCACTAAACTGCCAATCTACCAACCAATTTTTTTGGTGTACGGAAAAATGAAAAGTGCGGTGAACGGCACACCGCCTGTCCTCCCAGGGAATCGAACCCTGGGCTGATGGATTCATAGTCACTTATACTAACACACACACACACACACACACTACATATATATATATATATATATATACAGGACGTCCCAAAAAAATGTATACACACTTTAAATAATTATAAAAGCAGTGTTTATTAAAATACATTTCATTTTCAAAATGTAATAGAATCTACAGACATTATTTAATTGTTTTGTCAACGCCTGTTTTCAAACTGACGTCCGTTCTGGTCCAGGCACTGCTGATAACGCGAAGCAATGGAATCGCAAACATCACGAAACATTTCGTTTGGTATTTGTGTGCATTCTCGTTCAATGGCTGCTCTCAATTCAGCGACTGTTGCAGGTTTTATAGCGTAGACTTTGTTTTTAAGTATCCCCATAAAAAAAAGTCTAGTGGTGTGAGGTCTGGTGAACGCGGAGGGTATTCTACGAAACCCCTTCGTCCAATCCACATCCACATCGTGCCAAGTACCACTCGCAATACTCCACTCTTCGGTCCGGATCATCATCATCATCTTCATTAATAGCATGGACTAATCTTGGAATGTAACTTTTCCATTGACAGCGCTTCAAAATGCGTTGGACAGACGATTCTGAAATTCCTACCTCACGACTCGCTTGCCGCACAGATTTTCTTGGACTTTGGTGATACGTTTCCAGTACTCTTTCTTGCTTTGTGGGGCTTGTCGATGTCCGTGGTCTTCCGGAACGCTTCTTGTGGACATTCTGAACAGTTCCATCGGCTTCAAACTTATCTCTAATTCGAGTGATGGTAAGTCGCGTTGGTGGATCTGTTTGAAACTCCCTCCTAAACTGTCTTTGCACTTCAACTGCGTTTTCACACTTCCAGTAGCATTTTAGAATGAATTTCCTTTGTTCAAAGCTTAGTCTGACTGCCATTATTAATCCTAATGGGTTTAACTTGGAAAGAAAGAAACATCAATTGAGCTATCAGCTGTTAAAGTGTGTATACATTTTTTTGGGACGCCCTGTATGTATGTATGTATGTATGTATGTATATATATGAATAGAAACGACGTAAGTAATAAGGAGCGTCTCTGCACACGAGGAAGAGAAATAACGAATAAATGAAAAATGAGGCGACCGGGCGGTTCGCCTCATTTTTCATTTATTCGTTATTTCTCTTCCTCGTGTGCAGAGACGCTCCTTATTACTTACGTCGTTTCTATTCATTTATATACAGCGTGGTCATTGCAGTTAAATATAAATAATATAAATAAATAAATAATATATATATAAATAATATATATATAAATATATATATAAATATATAAATAAATAAATATATATATATATATAAATATATAAATAAATATATATATATATATATATATATAAAATATATAAATAAATAAATATATATATATATATAAATAAATAAATAAATAAATAAATAAATATATATATTTATTTATTTATTTATTTATTTATTAGGGCGGAGTGAAACCAGACAAAAGTTTTTTTCTCTTTAGGCACACTGAAATTATATTGTGGTTTTAAATAGGAAACACAAAGAAAACAAATACTCTTCTAGGGTATCTTGAACTGCCCCATTTTTGTCAAAATACGAAATAGGTGTCGTAACCAGGTTACGGAGGTTTACAACCGATTCTTGGCTATGTTTATGTTGTGGGGAAAACAAATAGATATAACCCACCCAAAACTTAAAAATATATATCTTTCCCAAATAATTTTCAGGTTATTTAAAGAATGTTTTTACTTTCTCTTTTCTGGATTAATAATATTCTCGAATTTAATGTTTTGTCGCAAGCAATATACAGAAACAAGGAAAGAAAAATTACCATTTTTTTAATTTGTTTTAGTAATTACATATAGAGCATACGTAGAAACACACAGCAAATGCGTACACAAATGGTAACTACAAAAAACAACCTTAACTATTCGAATAAAGAAGGCACACTTTTAGTAAAATCCTTTTTGGTTTCTACGTCTGGCATCAGACTACGTGAAATCATTCTAGCTGTGATAAAACCATCTCGTGCTTCAAACCCAAATATCGAACTTGAAGAGTCTGTCACTAATTTAATACAATGCTCTACATTCTGGGTATGATTGGGATAATTTGGAATGTTCAATGCGTTTTCTTTGATAGCTAAAATATCTGCTTTTGTTAGCTTCATTGTAAGAGGTGGTTCACTTATAGTTTAGTATCATTCCAATTAATTATTTCACCCCAGTCCTTTGCATCAAAATTAAGATTAGGAACCTCGAAATCTCTCAATTCTAAATTTTGATAACCTCATTTCGCATGTCCATGATTTTGCTAACAGCTTTTTCACGTTTTACCTAGCTGAGTCACACAACATTGTCAGAATAATATTTTCCGGGTGAGCAAAGTATGGATTTCGGGATATATACTTCTTAATTTCCACCGATTCTCTAGGGCCTAGGCAAATGCTTAACCATATTAATAGCAGAAAACACATGCCTTGGGCCATCTATGCAATTAAGTAATGGATTCACTTTCAGTTTTCGATGTTTTTCGATGTCTTTCTCTTACTCTCCGCACTTTACTTCTGCCTATTACGAGATTGTCATCATCTTTGGTGATCATACCTACGTCTATCAAAGTTGCAGTTGCAATAGCACGATTTAATACACCAAATCTATCTGCCTGCATTGCAAAGACATTCTCATTTGGCTTCCAGTATTTTCAAAACTACAGTCTTCAGTTTCTACTATCCCATTGTCAGAGATGGGCAAGTTCACCAACTTTGGTGATCTTGAAGATCAAGATCAGATCACCAGAAAAATGTGATCTTGAAGATCAAGATCAGATCACCAGAAAAATGTGATCTTGAAGATCCAGATCGTGATCTTGAAGATCACTTTTCAAGATCACTTTTTAAGATCACTTTTATATGAATTGAAAAAAGTTGTACTCTTGTAGAGTAAACAAAAACAAATTATTTTGTTAATCACTCCTGAAAAGTATCACTCCTAATACTCCCTGAGGGCTGAGGCAATACAAGCATCGCATCCTACCCATGTCACCGATCTAAACCACGGGGATTGACGATTCCCCTTTCAGTTTTTCAGGTGGTAAACTTAAAACTTAGTATTATCATAACTTATCAGCAAAGAAAAAACTATTAAATGACCTACATATAGTTTTTAGTTCTATTTTTCTCAATTCTCATTTCACCAGGTCCATAACCCATATCAATGAATGGTCAGCATATATAAGTAAACATTTTTTACATAGAATTTAATTTTACAGTTTTACTGCAGTACGCAATTACTGACAATATAAGGGTAAAAACCGCAAGTTAAGAGTGTTAATTTAATGTTCAACCGCTGTAAACATTTGCTTTCAGCAAAACCAATTGTTCAAAGTTACCATCCGAGAGACGACTTCGTTTGGGGCTATGAACCATGCCAGCAAACGAAAACAACCGTTCCACTGGTGCAGAGGAAGGTAGCGTGGTGTTATACCTCTTGAAGATCTTCTTTATAGCAGGATACCTATCTAAAGAGTCGAGTGCCTTACTGTGTCCTGCAAATAATTGAGGACTTCCAAGTCTTCCTTGTTGTTAGGAGCAGAGAATGAGCCGTCCATAGTTCTGAAGAAATCGTCTTCAGATGATGAGTCTGAGTTCACCGAACTATTACCACTGCTGTCAGAATTACAATTTCTTACAGCCATTTGCAGCTTGTCTTTTACTTGAGACTTGATTGCTTCATGATCGCCGAAATTAGGCCCTTGCAACAATGATATCCATCTAAGTTTGAAATACGGATGAGATACTGAGGCCAAAACGGCATCAGTTACCTCGGGGCTCAACGACAAAATATGACCAAATCTGGCATTGAAGCCAGAGACGACTGCTGCCAGTAATGGCATGCAGTGTCTCAAGCGCAGGTCGTTTGGTTGGATAGGCTCCAATCTTGCGAGGGCATCTTGAGTCACTAGGACTGTTGGAAGAAGACAACCGTAGTAGCATTCTTTCTCTGCCTGTAATTTGTTGAGGGCTGCTGCAATTGGTTTTAGAACAGACAAATATTCTGAAATAAATTCCAATTCATTGTCTTTGAGGATGGGTAGATTCAGTTCTTCAAGAGCTACATTCACGTCGTTCTTATGTTTATATATTTGGCTTAATGAGTCGTACATTGAGTTCCATCGGGTGACGCATGGGTACCTAAATTGGACGCCAGTTATTTCCTGTATTTTTTCTGCTGACTTGGGTTTACCAGCAGCATTCCACAGCGCCGAACATTTTCCCATTGCAGAATGCTTTATCTTCTTTAGTCCAGGTGAATTCAGTCCTTTATCTGCATCAGTTGTTGCTACCAAGTTCAATGTGTGGGAGGCACATCGAATATGGGATGATAGTTTCACTGACTCCTCTCCATGCTCTCCTGAATGTTCAGGAAAGTTGCTGATGATAACCTCTTCATCTGAATCTTTTTCATCATCATCTTCATCTGCATCATCTTCATCAATGTCGTCAGTACGATTCTGAACACGAACACCGAACTCTTTAAAGCATTTCACCATGTTCGATGCATTGTCGGTGACTGTAGATACAACTTTTCTATAAGATAAACCATGCTCCGAGTTGATCCTGTCCAATATTCCAGCAATTTTATCAAAGCTATGTGTTCCACGAAATCTTCGGCATGCCAGTGCAGCTGATCCTCGCGACAAGTCATCATTGATCTGTAATGTAAGAATATAAAATCAATGTTTGTATGAACATTTTTTTAAGCTTAATTTAATAATATTGGTTAGACACGCACCAGCTAAACTGCGCCACCAAACATTGAAGAGAAGAACTATGTGATATAAAGGAGGCAATTCAGCGATGAGTCGCCTACCATACCACCACATCAGTGACCCATCCCATAAGAGCAAAATGTGGAAGAGTCCATATTCACAGCCTGTGAATATGGACTCTTCCACATTTTGCTGTGAATCAGACACAATGACAGATGACAGAATCAGTGAATTAGTGTGAAATTACTGTGAATCACAGCAAAATGAAGACTCACCAAATTAATGAATGAGGAACACATGTCGAATAATTGAAAAGATTATACTATAAGTCTATCAGACTATCAGTCTATCACCAATGGTCAATTTATCAATTATATAAAATAATACACAAATCAATAGCATACCCAATGCGCAGTGACTCCATGAAACTGCGGTGATTAGTTGACCATATGTCGCATGTAACACACACATGGTCAACTGCTGCCAGTTTTTGCTTGTATGTCTTCCTTCATTGTACTGGTTGTTGTTGCAAGAGATCTAGCCAGGGTGCGTCTAGATGGCACTGAACAACCGGGTTGACGTCTGAAAAAAATATTTAAAATTAAAACAAATACAATAGATTAGCTATGGAAAAAAATATCAAAATATTTAGCTAGGCTAGCGATAGTCTAATGTTCATACAAATAATATGATTAATTATTTTAATCAGATATTAGCTATGGAAAAAATAGCAAAATATTTGAGTTATACTAACATGAAAGAAGATCCTTAAATTCATGTAGTTCAACTAGGCTCAATGGTAGGAGCCCATTAGCCACAAGCGAGAGAATCTTCTTTTCAAGATATCCTTGCATATTGGTGGTCCTGGTTTTTGCTTGGAAATGTGGAACATGCTTAGTGTTGACTGCTTGGCAATTTTGGCAGGGCCAGCATTGCTGCCGCTGCATTCTTCTTTAGCTGGACGCTTGCGAGATTTCTTCTCCGATTCATATTCACCCAAAAGATCCGAATGTAGTTTCTGCACAAGAAAATAAATTATTATCATGCGGAGAGACTTCTTGAACACCCTGTATAATATTTATCAGAGTATCAAACTTCTAGTTGAAATTAATACTTAACAAGATTCTAAAATTTGTTATCTTTAACTAAAATTATTTTCACCATGATCAGTGCATTTTTATCCTATGTTAAATTGAAAGCCGAATTTCGTCCTTCAGTAACTAAATAGGAGAAATTACAGACATGGATCAGACAGAGAGAAAGACAGATACACCTGGCGTTTTATTATAGTTGGATATCGGCAGTTTTTAATGTAGTTACTAGTCCATAATCTATTAATATCTGAAGTGCACAATATATTCAAATGGACGTCTATGTAAATGTAGCATTAGTCTTGTATGGCACCAGTCACTTAAAATATGACTTGAACCATTATGTTAATGTTGCTACTTACTACTTAGTTACTAAGTAGTACTAACCCTGAGGTGCCTCAGAAGATGCTTGTTGAGTCGAGGCCAGCAGACAGAATTGTAGTTTTCTTTGTACACTGCCTACAAATAACTTTGATACTGTTTCCAGTTTTTTCGACAATTTGAAAATATTTTCCATTCAATAGCACAGATTGATCCTTATTACCAACATTGTTATCTAAATATATTGAATACTGTTCTGGTGACAACCTAGAATATTTGGTTCCCTTGGGAGCCTGTTGAAGTTGTAAAATTGCACTCATTATTAAAAAATTCAATCTGTAAATAAAATATGTTTAGAATTAATTTATTATGAATACGGACCTATAGGCTATATTTCATGCCTATATATAATAATATATTAATAGAACACTTTTAACATAATTGCACAGTAAATTACACTTTTTACGAGCCTAAATTCCACAGCAACTACACCTTCCATGAGCCCACGCAGGACGCAAGTCACCCAACTAACAGAAAACATAAACAGTCGGTGTTGAACAAAGTTGCCACCAGATGTCGCTTGGACAAAAAACAAATGACATTCGCATAGCGGCATATTTAAGAATCTGAAATTAAAAGATCTTTAAGTCTAAAGTGATCTTCAAGATCAAGATCACAAGAAATAAAGTGATCTTAGATCAAGATCACCATAATAAAAGTGATCTTCAAGATCAAATCACGATCTTGATCTTCAAGATCACGATCTGATCTTGAAGATCAAGATCGTGCCCATCTCTGCCCATTGTTACTGTCTTCATCTGAAGAATTTTCTACTAAGCTCAAAAGGTTGAACTTCAGTGGAACGATTGATGGTTTTCTTTACTTGTTCTGAGAGCTTCCTTTTGTATCTCTTTTGTAAAATTTGTGTGGCATGCACATCTACACTACCTATGTACATTTTACGATCACTCCTCTGATCAAGTAGAAGCTGTAATTCCCCTTTCGGTACATTTTATCTCTCCGACATATGCAATCTATCATCTATGTGAATTTCTTCACAATCATTACTGCAGCCTATGTCTGTACGAGATTTTAAATTACATTTACAGGCACATATATCAAACAAATTACAGACTATTCATATATTCATTTTTTAGTTTTACTGATGTTTTTTATCTACTTAACGTTGCTCCTCTTTCTAGGAATCTTGTTACCTTTTGAAACACAGCTTTTTCCTGAACTGTGGGGATTGATGATTGCTGCCAAAGTTTTAGTAGCTCCCGAGTTATTTGTCTGATGATTGGCTTGTTAGCCGCATTTTTTCTTTCTTTGAGATAGAGAAAGTACCGAGCCACTTATAAATTAGTTGGCAAAAGATTATGAGGCAACTTCTCAGGAGTTCCAAACATACAATGTTGCTTAGAATGCCTTGTGCTCACAAATTTTTTCCTTGCTGAATAGCATGGGGAACTTGAAAGCGTAGATGCTGCTGCTGCATGGAAAGCTGTTGGTGTAGAATTGCTACAAGAGGGGATGTTGGTAGCTTGATGTGAAGAAGGATGTTTCAGTTGTGGAGACACTGGTGTGTGGGATGGTGATTCCATCTGTTCTCCTATTGGTGAATTATTAACTGAAAAATAAGAAAAACTTAAATAAATTTCAGTGAATTTTAATTGCCTAAGGAAAAACAACAAATATTTACTCAGTTTACTCACGTCAATCAAATGTACATTGTAACAAGTGTAACAGAATATTTTTTTATTTCATTGCTCATAGCACGCTCACTAGCTTCTTACCTCTGGATTCTGTAGCTGGGGTACAACTACTTCAGCTGGCTGTCAGGCGAACTGTGGTGGTGCCTGGGAAGTCAGAAGACACGATGCTTACAGGTATATAGTACGACCTTGGCAGAAGTACTTAAATCTAGGAATGATGGAAAATAATATATATACAGTATTAAAGTTATAAAAATTCATGGTACTTGTAGGTTATCTCCCCCCACCAATTTTGACAGAATATTTTCGTTAAAACTAACGAAAATATCACGACTTAACCTAACCAATTATCAAGGGCGTACAGTTGATCTATTATATTAATTATAACATTGTTTGTTTCTGGAATAGTATTTACTATTTAATAATAGATCAACTGTACGCCCTTGATAATTGGTTAGGTTAAGTCGTGATATTTTCGTTAGTTTTAACGAAAATATTCTGTCAAAATTGGTGGGAGGTGGGGGGGGGGGGGAGATAACCTACAAGTACCAAATTCATAATTGTGGTTTCATAATGACATGAATGGAAATTATTCATATGAGGTGATGTTGACGGATGTATGCTAGATGAGAATATTTTCTGAGTTTGTTAAATTGCATTCATGGAAAAATGGTGCGGTTAGAGAAACGTGGCACAATTTGTATCATCATATTCGATTTCTCAGCAAAAGCTACAATAAAATATCAGCTTGCCATTGAAAATTATCATTTTCACTCCACTCATATATATACAGTATATATATATATATATATATATATATATATATATATATATATATATATATATATAAAACTTTACTTTTGTTGAGTTTGAACGACGGTTCAGGATCGACCTGCGGTCGACCCCTCTGTAGCATCCCGCCTCATTTGCGGGACTTGGTGAAGGAGGGAATTGCTCTCTGATCTCCTCCTGCCCTCGTAGCCAGCCACGCATGGCTGTGTATATATATATATATATATATATACACACACACACACACGTGCTACGTCGTGGCCAATGTCATAACACCGCTTCCCGGAGATCAGCGAAGTTAAGCGACATTGGGTCTGGGTAGTAGTTGGATGGGGGACTGTCCTCCGCGCCCAAATTATGTAGCGACCCGTGATTCGGATCCCACGTAAAGCTGTAGGTCCCCTCCATCATATGACCTTAGACGTTGCGAAGGAGGTTAAACAACCCCAATAAAAACACACACGAGTTTAGTTCCAAAACGCGATAAACGCCAAATGAGCGACTTTCGAGTTGTTACGAAATGGTGGTTGATATAATGTATTGTGACAGAAGGCATCGATTTTTTAGCAAAGTGCGATTTCTCCTATTACTTTAGCTACTGTACTCAGTTTTTCAATTTTTTTCAAAACGCGGTGTGTGTATAATTATACACAATACATAAAATGCCGTTTTTCTTAAAAAAAAAAAATAAAAAAATAATGGATATATACAGGGTGGGCGGAAAGTAGCTCCCTATTTTGGATGGTAAAAAAATACGTATATTATCCATTTATTTCAGAAGAAATAATATGAAAAGGTAGGCATACATGGTAGGTTTTCTCTAAAATTCAATGTGGGCTCCAACTCTTTCCACCAGCTTCTGGAGCCGCCCAGGAATGGCGTCCACTGACTTTAGCAGGAACTCCGGCGGGATGGAGGACATGACTTCCCGAATTCGGTCCTCCAGTTCTTCCAATGTCCTCGGTTTGGTGCGGTAGACTTCTTCCTTTACCCACCCCCAAAGAAAGAAGTCGCACGGTGTCAAGTCGGGGCTCCTGGCTGGCCATTGATGTGGACCACGACGACCCATCCAACGCCCAGGGAAGTGGGCATCCAGCCACTCACGGACAACAAGAGCGAAGTGCGGAGGGGCGCCATCTTGCATAAATATCAGATCGTCGATGTTCTCCCATGTGCTGACAACCGGCCAGACCTCGTTTCGCAACATAGCAAGGTACCGCTCAGCATTCATGGTGTTGCGCAGAAGGAACGGGCCCACAACCTGATCTGAGGTCATACCACACCACACCGTTACACTGAACCGATTCTGCCGTTTTTCAGCGGTAACCGTGCGACTTCTTTCTTTGGGGGGGTAAAGGAAGAAGTCTACCGCACCAAACCGAGGACATTGGAAGAACTGGAGGACCGAATTCGGGAAGTCATGTCCTCCATCCCGCCGGAGTTCCTGCTAAAGTCAGTGGACGCCATTCCTGGGCGGCTCCAGAAGCTGGTGGAAAGAGTTGGAGCCCACATTGAATTTTAGAGAAAACCTACCATGTATGCCTACCTTTTCATATTATTTTTTCTGAAATAAATGAATAATATACGTTTTTTTACCAATCCAAAATAAGGAGCTACTTTCCGCCCACCCTGTACATATATCGCGTTTTGGAAATGAACTATTCATATCATACCTAATTTTAGTGTGCAGTAGTAATAAGCAATTTGCGCAGTAATAATTTAAATTTATGCAGTGATAAATTGAAAATCTGCGCGGTGATACATTAGGTTCTATATACATAGAACCTAATGTATCACCGCGCAGATTTTCAATTTATCACTGCGTAAATTTAAATTATTACTGCGCAAATTGCTTATCACTGCGCACTAAAATTAGGTATGCTTCATATATATAATATAGAGTATATACTCTTATATAAAAATATTTATTACTTTTTATTTTCAAATTTATCTTAAATTAAGGTAACGCAAATGTTCAACTTAAAATTAACAAATTTTATTAAGTGCAATTGGAATTGCGCAAAATTATAACTTAAATAATTATTTTAAAGGAGATTTGCCATTTGATGATCTGTAAAAATAGTTTTTTACATTCATTCAATCGTATTGTCTTGGATATTCACAATTTTGAAGGTAGTCTCGTTCGTAGTATTTAATTAAAGAAAAACTTATCTTAATTCAGACGAAGTTGAGTTAAAACTGGTTCTCTAAAGTTCGTATAAACGCGGACTGAGATTTAAATAAACGTGTTAATCGTAAGTTACGGTTAATAATCACGATAATAATTATCAGAGAATCGAAAATAAACTTCGCAATGTCAAATGATTTAAACTCTTCTGAAGCTAAACGAGAACACCCTTCCATTTTTACTGATCGCTTCCTTTTTGATTCCACCCAACTGGTTGGTTTTGAATACTGACAATTGAGTGGTTTGGTCTTTTACAATAAGAGGTAATTAATTGTAATTTTAAGATTTTTTAAAATTTATTACGCGCAACGAGTAATCATTTCGTCGTTACTTCATTTCTCCGTAGCCGCCATCTTACCGAACATTTATCATGTAGTAATTTATATTTATATATACTGTAGAGTAGTATAGTTGCGAATGGAGGGAGTGGGGGAAGGTGTACGCGTGTCACTGGAGGGTGTCACTGAGAGGAAAGTGAGAAGGAAAGCGATGAAATGAATAAAGGAAATGGGTGGAAAACGGTAAGAGGGGAACTTCACGTACGGCTACGGCGGCGATGGAAGTATTAATTCTTTAATCGCTGGGGAATCATGATAAGTTGAATCGAGGCGCTCTGAAAACCTTAGAGGATACGCACCAAGAAGAGTTTAAAAAAACGCGATGGAGACCAAATGAGAAGCTAGTTAGAATCTTTGCATCGGCTGTGGGACAAGGGGGCCGTACCGCCTTTATTAATTTATTTTAATTTATTAAATGGTTTTCAAGACCTACTGGAATCCCTGGTCCAGTCCTTTAAGCATTGTATAAAGTAAATAAGTTTCATTATAATCTGTGAATCATAGGACTAAAATTATAATTTTTGTCGTGGTTTTTTTTTTCGTTAGTTGTTTATTTAAGTATATCTCTTTTTTTATGCAAGAAGGAAGGGCCAAGGGCTAATGCCCCCAAAAACGCTCCATCCTCACATAGAGGAAGAAGAGAGCCAAAATCAAGGTCCAGAGTTTAACAGATGCCTGGACACTCTGCGTTTCAGAGATTGGAGGTCATAGACAGGGGGAAAGATGGATTGAGGAAGGTTATTCCAGAGTTCACCGTATCGTGTATTTTTTTATAAGAAATTTAATAATTTCTTTTAGAGTATAATTAACGGATCACTTTAACATATTGCTTCTCAAAGCATTCGGGAAGCAACATGTTAAAGTGAACCCTCCTGGGAAGCAATATGTTAAAGTGATTAACACTGGGAAGCAATATATTAAAAAGAGAAAGGTTGGTTGGTTAGAAAGAGGTTGGTAATCTAGGACAATGGTCTCCAAAGTGGGGTGCGCCTGCCGATCTAGGGGTGCGCGAAGAAAATATGATGATTCTGATTTATCATTGTTTTTTCGTAGAAAGTTTTTGAATTTCAAGAAGATGACCGAGAAAGAAAATACTCGCTAACACACAGTCATTCCTAGGAATTTGCGAGATAGTATCCGCGATATCGCTTACTTGCGATTAAAATTAGCTAAATATAAAAATGCTGAAAATGTAAAAATGGAACATCTTCCGATCACTACCCAAGAACAGTTGATTGACATCAGGGAAGATACAAGTTTACGAACCTAATTTCAACAGAAAACTGTGCACAATTGGTGGATTGGATTAAAAAATGAGTACCCAGATTTAGTAAGCGCAGCGAACGATGCGCTCCTTCCATTTGGATTTACACATCTGTGCGAGGTGTCTTTTTCTGCTATGATAGGTATTAAAACCAAGAATCGAAATAAACTGAACTTGGAACCGGACCTTCGAATCGCTGTATCACAAAGTGTCAAACCAAGATTTTCAGAAATTATGAAGCACAGTCAGTCACATTGTTCTCATTAAATTATATGGTAAGTATATCTTCACCCTATCGTATTTCTGTTGTATACTATTAACTTACTAGTAAATAACGAAAGGATATATATATATATATATATATATATATATATATATATATATATATATATACAGACCGTGCATGGAACAAGGAACTCTTCTGGGATAATTAAATCCACTATAGTCCGAATATAGTCTTGAAACGGACATGTTATGTGCCTTGAAGAGTGGACGTTCAATTCTGCCAGTTGAGGTTTAAGTTTTGGTTTTGGCTAAAATATAATAGTTACCCCTTTTTCTTTGATGTATTCAATCTGACGTGAAGACAGCGAGTCTTTTGCTTATATTGAGGTTCTAAATGTAGCAGGGCTAGGCTGTTTAAACCCAAGATCCATGTCCCAAAGCTGGATCCTGTCTGCTTTGCAGATAGCTGGTGAGGGAAGCTATATTTATGGGACCTCTTTGCGAGTGACCCGTTGCCCACGTCGGGCTAGCATCATGAAAAAGAAAAACTATGGTATTTGTCATTTACCATTAGTTATTCGGACTATAGTGGATTTAATTATCCCAGAAGAGTTCCTTGTTCCATGCACGGTCTGTGTGTATCATAAAAACTCATGGGACCATTCTGAGTTCATTCTCATATACAGGGCGTCCCAAAAAATGTATACACACTTTAACAGCTGATAGCTCAATTGATGTTTCTTTCTTTCCAAGTTAAACCCATTAGAATTAATAATGGCAGTCAGACTAAGCTTTGAACAAAGGAAATTCATTCTAAAATGCTACTGGAAGTGTGAAAACGCAGTTGAAGTGCAAAGACAGTTTAGGAGGGAGTTTCAAACAGATCCACCAACGCGACTTACCATCACTCGAATTAGAGATAAGTTTGAAGCCGATGGAACTGTTCAGAATGTCCACAAGAAGCGTTCCGGAAGACCACGGACATCGACAAGCCTCACAAAGCAAGAAAGAGTACTGGAAACGTATCACCAAAGTCCAAGAAAATCTGTGCGGCAAGCGAGTCGTGAGGTAGGAATTTCAGAATCGTCTGTCCAACGCATTTTGAAGCGCTGTCAATGGAAAAGTTACATTCCAAGATTAGTCCATGCTATTAATGAAGATGATCCGGACCGAAGAGTGGAGTAATTGCGAGTGGTACTTGGCACGATGTGGATGTGGATTGGACGAAGGGGTTTCGTAGAATACCCTCCGCGTTCACCAGACCTCACACCACTAGACTTTTTTATGGGGATACTTAAAAGACAAAGTCTACGCTATAAAACCTGCAACAGTCGCTGAATTGAGAGCAGCCATTGAACGAGAATGCACACAAATACCAAACGAAATGTTTCGTGATGTTTGCGATTCCATTGCTTCGCGTTATCAGCAGTGCCTGGACCAGAACGGACGTCAGTTTGAAAACAGGCGTTGACAAAACAATTAAATAATGTCTGTAGATTCTATTACATTTTGAAAATGAAATGTATTTTAATAAACACTGCCTTTATAATTATTTAAAGTGTGTATACATTTTTTTGGGACGCCTGTATATATATAATCTTCATGTTCATTAGGACTGTGTGTTATTTATTTTTGCTGATTAAAGGGTGCGTGATCAAAAAAGTTTGAAGACCACTGATCTAGGAGATAACCTACCGACCGTAAACAAAGCTATAAATGCCTAACCGGGCATTCTTTATATATTTAATGTAGGTTAACTGAATGGCCGGTTAGGTCAACTGTACGCCCTTGATGATTGGTTAGGTTAAGTCGTGATATTTTCGTTAGTTTTAACGAAAATATCACAACTTAACCTAACCAATCGTCAAGGGCGTACAGTTGACCTAACCGGGCATTCAGTTGACCTAACCGGGCATTCAGTTAACCTACATTAAATATATATCTAAAGAAAATGAAAGGATGCAAAAAGGAGCTACTCAACTCGTACTTGTGGCAAATGATGTGGCGTGACTGATTCTTCCGAAATCCATTTTTTACTTTGTGTGACCATATAGCGCAACAATTCTAATAAATTTACTTTCATTCTAATATTTTAACATGTTATGATTTACTTTTTATGCCTTTACTTTATTAAAGCGAACATTTTTTATCGTATTCCTTATCCTAAATATTGGGAAGCAATATGTTAAAGTGATATACACTGGGAAGCAATATGTTAAAGAGAGGTTCCTGGGAAGCAATATGTTAAAGTGATCCTAATTAACTTATTAAAATTGTATGAAATTAAGCTATGTAAAATGAAATTGTCTGAAATATAAAATACTATTTGGTAACACTCGAAATGCGCTGAAGCCGAAAGCACTACAGTAAAAATGCCTAAAGGCAGTCCTCGGGCGTGGTGTGTCTCAGTTAGGTCGTTTTCGTTTCTAATATGTGACTGTGATTTTAAACTTGCTTTAACGGATCTCTCTCCACGATCAAATTATAATGGTGAATCCACACTCGCTTTCCCCCGTCTTGTTCCTTATTTTAACATTACTAAAAATCAGTAAATAGTGATAAAGAGTCGTCTTTTTCACTCCTCTCTTATTTTGTTCGTTCGAAATTTCAATGGCGACCACGCTACCCGTCTATCCGTTTGTAAGAGACCACGAAACGAGTGTAAAACAGTAGAAAGGAGCGATAACACAAAAAAAGCGAAAAGGAAAATGAGAAATAAAATATTTTTTCACTACAACTCGTTGAGTAGATGAAAGATGAAAATATCGATTAACCCTTGCGTTGGAGAGTTGGACAGAAAACGAATGAAAATGTGTCGAAAGTCTGGTACTCCGTGCTCTCCTTGAGATGGCATGTAGTTAGAGTTCGGAAGAGCTGTGTCTGTTATAATACGAGTAAGCAACATTGCGGTGAAGAGAAAGGGATTGAAGATAGTCAGTAAGAGGCGGGGAATTGATTAGACGAAAAGCCTTTGATTCCACCCGGTCAAGTAGAGCTGTGTGGATTGAGCCACCCAACACGTGAGAAGCGTACTTCATACAGGGGCGACAAAGACCGCTGTAGAGAGAGAGAGCAACTGAGTGGGGGTAAAGAAACCGCGGGGCCGGAACAACACACCTAACCTCTTAGAAGCTGTTTTGGAAAGAGAGTATATGTGAGCTTTCCAGGAAAGGTCACGAGAAAAGAAAACGCCAAGAATGTTAAGAGAAGAGGAAGGATTGAGTTGTGTGTATTGTTGAAGGGAAGGGGATAGTGTGTGGAAGAGTGTGACGAGTAGACAGCTGGAGGAACTGAGTCTTTGAGGCATTGAAACCCACGAGGTTTTCTCTGTCCCAATCAGGGGTAGTAGAAAGCTCACAGGTCAGGTGCTCCATAGCCGTCCCACGCGAAGCATGGAGTGACTGTTGAGAGGGACGCTTGGGAAGCGGGTGGAGAAGTGAAGAGTGGAATCATCAGCATAGAAATGGATAGGACAGGAAGTACAACTTAACAGATTATTGCTAATAAAAAATACTGTCCATCCCAACTCTGACCATTTGGCTTCAGCACCCACATGAGCTTCTTTGCAGTGAACAAAACAAACACACCAACACAGTCTGGACTTTTTAATAATTCGCGATAATGTTCATTGTCATCGATTTCATTTGGTGTTGTGGCCCACACTCGATCATTTTGGTAGTTAGGCCGACGTGTTACGTAAACAAAAAATTCATCGGAGACAGCTAAATGCATGAAATCATCCACATCCCAATGTTCAAGATAATGGGCAAACCACATTCTGTCATCGATGTTAAGTTGGGTCTTTCTTGGCTTTGGAAGTTCATGCCAAGGCTTTAAACTTTGCCTATGACGGCATAGTCGAATGATCTCACCACTAACGATCTTTCCTCTCAACACTTCGATCTCTCTAGAAAGTTTAGCACAGCTGTTTTTCCGCTTACGCGTACCGCTTGAGTCTTTCTTGGCTTTGGAAGTTCATGCCAAGGCTTTAAACTTTGCCTATGACGGCATAGTCGAATGATCTCACCACTAACGATCTTTCCTCTCAACACTTCGATCTCTCTAGAAAGTTTAGCACAGCTGTTTTTCCGCTTACGCGTACCGCTTTCAATGATGTCCTTTGTTTCCTGAGAGAGTGGCAAATTTGGGCGCCCAGATTTGGTTGTATCCATTTCACATTCATCCAAAGTTTTATTCCAATTTCTTTTGACGAAGTCCTCACTTCTTCGTAACTTTTTGGCAACCCATGAACGTGTTATAAAGGTGGCTCCAGCATCACGAGCTTCCCGAAATGTTATTGCTCGTATGCGATCTATCACACGTTGCCTCTCCGAATCACCAATTAATTGAGAAGCCATTATATTATCACTTTATCAGCTAGAGTAATTTTAGTACCTGCAATAAATAAAGAATTTTATATATTTTTATAATCACTAAAAACTATTTCGATATAAGTAAACATGTAAGCTGCAAATGGGGGGGGGGCTAAGGTTTTTTGGAACCCCTTACAACCACAGCTATAGATTGGCCAGAAAGGAAATCAGAGATGAAGCCACAGATAGAAGGATAGAAACCGAAGGAGAGCAGTTTTGAAATTTATAATTTGTGCCAGACTCTATCAAAAGCTTTCGATATGTCTAGGGTAGTAGCAAAGGTTTCACCAAAATCCCGAAAGGAGGATGACCAAGAGTCAGAGAGATATGTAAGAAAGAAGATCGCCACTAGAGCGTCTCTTGCGGAACCCATACTGACGATCTGAAAAAAGATTGTGAGTAGAGAGGTGGTTTAGAATTTTCCCATTAAGGATTGATTAAAAAACTTGGAGGGTTGAGAGTGGGTGCTCTTCTTTGGGACAGGCCGAATGAAAGCGAACTTCCAGCAGAAAGGAAAAGTACCAGATGAAAGGCAAAGACGAAAAAGTTTGCCTAGGCACGGTGTCAGCACAGAACCACAGGTACTGAGAACAACAGAAAGGACACCATGAGGACCGTTCGCCTCGTAGAGTTGAACCCAGATGGGACAGAAAAACATCTTTGCAAAGATTATAATTTTAAACATAATTAAGTCAGAGAGGAGGAGATAAAGAACTTCACCGGAATCGTCTAGGGTTGAGCTGGAGGGGAATGTTTGAGCATAGAGTTTAGCTTTATCAGAGGCAGAGGACGGCAACTAAGTCATCAAAATGGAAGAGGAGGGAAAGAAGAAGTAAAGTTGAGTCGAAGAACAGATTTGGCACGATTCTGGGTAGAAATATAAGCTAAGTGAGAGACAGGAGTTGGCTGCCGAAGGTACCTTCTTAAAGCCTCCTCTCTGTTGCTGGCAGCATTAGAATAAGCAAAATTAAACCCATTTTTTTGTATTAGTACTGGGATAAGAATATGGAATGTACAGTTGTACACCCATATGCCCGAGAGAACTATTATAATAATAATAATAATAGTTGGGCCGTCTGCACTCTTACAGAGTGGTGTGTGGTGTGTGTGTGTGTGTGTGTGTGTGTGTGTGTGTGTATGTGTGGGTGTGTGTGTATGTGTGTGGGTGTGTGTGTGTGTGTATTCCTCCCCAACCCCGTCACCCCGCCATCACCCAAACCCTCCCACCTCAAACCGGTGTTAAGCTGTATGCCGTCGGGCCAAGCCGTTCAAACCGGAGAAGTGCATTCTGCCACAATTTTATACTATTGAGCCGTTCAAATCTGTAACATTCTTCACTGGTTTTAACCCATAAAAAAGGCTCAAATATGAAATAGAATTTCAATATAATGTAATGTAATTAATGAAAAATATCACTTCCTGTATTGTAATAGGAATGAAAATTAGGCTGATTATTTTATCAGGTTCACGACAATGAATTTTACACCTTAGGTAATTTACACTTTAGGTAAGTTATTTAATGTTAAATTAGGTTAGGTTAGATTAGGTCAGGTCAGGTTAAGTTAGGTTAGGTTAAGTCAAGTTAGGTTAGATTAGGTTAGATTAGGTTGTTAGGTTAGGTTAGGTTAGGTTTAGGTAATTATTGCGAACTAAAAAAAATTCATTGTCGTGAATCTTAAATTTTACCGGAAATCGTAAACCAATTTTCCTAAATTTTACATTTTTTTTGTTCCAAATTGATTATCTATTTGGCGCGTGTGTTTTCAATATTATTAATTGGCTTTTGCGAACATGAACGAGGAAATCCTGTCCTCTGAGATAATTTATATCTCGAACATAAGTTATTGAATTGAAACTTCAGTCATCGAGTGACTACCTTTGTTATTGGAATCAGCGAGTGAAACTCTGAAAAGATTTATCAGGTTTGTAGAATTTTATTTCGCTTTATTTCATTTATTTATTCATTCTCGTAATTATCACTTATTTTTCATCGACAATATTCTTGAAGGAATAAGAAATGTATGCAAATTAATTGAATGGATCTCATATATAAGTTATACCTACAATCAGTTAGGACTTATCTTCGTTTAACACAATAATACTTTAGTAACTTACAATTAAAACTAAATTCTTATTCACTCATTGTGACTTTTACGATTATGTAGAAATAGAACTCATATACCTCAAAGGTTCATGATACTTCCTTTACTTCACACACACACACACACATATATATATATATATATATATATATATATATACATATATATATATATATATATATATATATATATATATATATATATACACACACAGGGGTGTAGTGCTGCGGGAGCGCACGGGAGCGCCACTCCTGCAACTTCATTCATCCAAATTTTATTTATTATTTTTTATTTTTTAGTTGATACTTGGAAGGTGGGAACAAACAGACTGAGAGTCTGCTATTATTTCCTTGTACCTGTACATCAGTTAATCAAGTTACCTGATTAACTAATGTAGCGGTACAAGGAAATAATAGCAGAATTTAAAATTATGTACCAACATGCCCGGTATTTCCTTAGAACTCCTGTACCTTAAAATTGCCACTACACCCCTGTGTGTGTATATATATATATATATATATATATATATATATATATATATATATATAAACTGACCCGCTAGTATTCAAACCCATCACCTCTTGAACGGAAGATGAGAGCGCAACCCACTGCAAGTTGATAAAAGTCCATACAACCTTTCATACCTTTAAACAAATGAGGAAACGCATAATGCTTTACCGTCCAGATGCATTAAGTGTTAACTCCGCTAAACCGTACGTGTTCATGCAAAATACTCTATTATGGGAGCAGCGTTGCACCACATAACACCACATAATTTGAATGAAATGCTCGAGTGGAGAGCCAACACGTAAAGTGCTTACAGATGCGAAACGTTTATGCGTTTCCTTGCTTGTATAAAAAAATGACAGGTTGCATTAAATTGTATCTCGTCATTGTGTATTGTCTACCGTTTTCACCTTCTATTCATGAGATGGTGGGTTCGAATCCTGGTAGGGACAATTTTTTAATAATATATATATATACACACCTTACCTTACAACCTTACAAAGGTTTCGCGTGACGATTCCTCATTTCGCGAAGGTCAAGCTTGTCACCCCTCCTCTCGAGTTGTCCTGGTGAAGTAGTGAGTTGGTTTCTTGTGCTCTCCACCTCACATAGCCAGGTACGTCGGGCTCATCGGGGATTGTTCTGAGCCAGGGCGTCTTATATATATATATATTAATATATATACAGGTGTCCGAGAATTATCTTACAATTTTGGCTTATTAAAAGTTCACCATGAAGTGTAGAATTCCAGTGTTGTCCCATTTTACAGAGAATCTCATTAAGTTTTTTTCTGATACCAAGTTTTGACAAGTTTGTTAGAAATTCCAGTGTGTCCGAACATTATCTGTACAATTTCATCTTTTAATAATTCTTGATAACACACGTAAAATTCTTAAACAAGATTATTTAGAATCTGTATTTTGAAAAGTTTCTTTTATTAAAGTAACGGTGTTACAAACATTCGATATGTGCACCATTAGTGATTCGCAAAACATCCAATCGATACTCCAATTGCCATGTACGCTGCAGCATATCCACATCAATTCGCTCAATAGCAGCTGTGATTCTTGCTTTAAATCATCAATGTCTGTCACCCGCGCGTACATTTCTAAAAAACTTGTCAAAACGTGGTATCAGAAAAAACTTAATGAGATTCTCTGTAAAATGGGACAAGACTGGAATTTCTACACTTCATGGTTGACTTTTAATAACAGCCAAAAATTGTACAGATAATTCTCGGACACCCTGTATATATCGAGATATTTTGTGAAAACTGTAGTCAAATAATAAAAAAGAACACCGGTGATACTACAGTCATCTTTAGTGAATTACACGTTTCGAAAACCTTCCGTTTTCATTCTCAGTTGTACAAAGATACAGTATATTATATAATTACTAATTTTTATTACAGTTATTTATAGGAGATAAAACATAATTAAAAGTAGAAATAAAAGAATAACACTTTTACTAAACACAAAATAGTTTAATGGAAGAATCATCACAATTAAGAGACGGTGGTTGGTCGTATGGCTATGAATAATTTTTATAATATATCTACAGTATGTGCCAGTGAGGATGAAAACGAGTTCTTTGAAACGTTTGGTTTTCTTTTAAATTATATAAAATGTATATAAATAAATGTCTGTGATTTTATTTTATAATTTTGTGTGTCAGATGCCGTTCTTCGAAGACTTGTCCTATTTCTACGAAGACCTCGACAATAGACTGAGAGGTGAAAATGAAGAGAGAAGAAGGGAGGACACGAATATCGAAACGAAGGTTGAGTACAATTACCTTTCTGCGACTCCTGGAGAGGTCACAAGTAAGAACTAAAACGTTGACGAAATCCGTTCTTTTACATTATTTTACTGGTGCTGAGTTGGATGGCACGAAGTTTCTATTGGTTAAAAGTGGAGGAGCCGCTTCACTGTTAATAATAATTGGAGGGGTTTTCACTTACTTTTTTTAGTGTTTCGTTTCTCTTTTAATTTTTTGGCTATTTTAAAGATTTCTCAAAGAGTTTCACGTCGTAATTACATCTATTTTATAAAGAGGAAATAGAAGAATATAATGTATTTATATATGTAGTATGAGAGAGAGAGAGAGAGAGAGAGAGAGAGAGAGAATGTATGCATGTATATATTAGACAATACCTATAAATATAAAAATGAATAATCAATTAAATCATATTAAAATTATAGAATATTCAATAAAATTAAGGTTATATCGTTTGACAGCGTTTAAGAGAGAACTTTTGTCCGTTTTTCCAATGTTTTGTTTCTGTCGAGTCATTTTTAAAGAAGAAAATGATTGAACACTTTCTCAATTGTACTATTAGTGTGTGAATGAATATGAGGAGATTTACTTAAACTGATTACTCCTTAACCCTTTACTGCCTAGGTGGACAAATTTGTAACATGTCAAATACATGCATTCATAACTTAACCCTACAAAAATTCAGGCGGTAAAGGGTTAACTCTCGTGTTAGAACAAATTCAGTAAAGAGTTAACTGAAGTTAATGATGCCTATACTTGTTTAAGTTTGAAAAGTGTCACGATGACGACCGAAGTCTGGAAGATTTTTTCGAATCTAATTTAGATTTTTAGTTTAAGGAATAAATATTGTAATTGTTGAATGGAGACACATTCCAAGAAGAGTCTTATTAATTCATTTATTTATTTTAACTTTAAATTAATACAAAGACTTAAATTATTTTTATTTTTTTATGTAGAAAGGAGGGGCCACGGGCGGGTGCCCGCAAAAATGCCCACCTTTGTAAGAATCAGAGAGCCAAAATTAAGGTCTCCGAGGCTCACGATGTTATTTTTTTTTATAAATTTTGAAAAGATTGTGTAGCGTTTAAAATTCATGTAGGCCCTATGTGTAGGGAAGAATAGAGAGAGAATTGTGCGTTTGAGAGCGTGCTGGACTCTTCACAGGGTAGAGGAGACACGGAAAAAGATCAGCTAAAAAGGACAGTGACGGGAGAAACGGGAGTTACGGCACTCCCGCAATCCGGCACTTCCCATTCAGTGTCCACCCCGGAGTACTTCCCTGGTCGATTGGTGTTTACACTCTCCTCCTCCTCCTCCTCCTCCTCCTCCTCTTATTTAAATCTGCTCCAAACTTATTAAAAGCTAACGTTCCTCCATTTCTTTTAACTTACGCTGGATTTCTTCGGTACTTGGATGGGTGACTGTTTTTCACTTTCAGATGATGTAGTGACTCGCGGTTTGGATCTCGTGTAAAGCTGTAGGTTCCAACGAGGATAAACAATTCATATCAATATTATAACATTATTATTATTATTATTATTATTATTATTATTATCGATTTGTTAACGAATATAAAATAGAATTTCCGTTACATACATTGAGAATCTATTATTATTAATAGTTTACAAGAATGTATTTTACACTACAGTAGAACAGCTTTCTAATATACTTCTCATTGTGAAACAGAATTCGATGCTTTCACGCAAGTAACAAAATTTTGTTATTATTTGACGGAGGAACCGATCACCTTCTCATCCACCGGGGATCGAAATACGTCTTAATCCTAGTCAGGAACTTTCAATTTATTTACGTTGTTGGAACCATGGGATCTATATGCCCCAGACCCAAAATCTTACAAAATAGTGTTATAAAAAGTGTGTAATGAAACAATCATATGACTAAAACAGTGATTTAATACGTAAGACCTTTTAACGAATAAATCATCTCTTTCGATGTTTTGATTCAATGGTTCCTGAACACTGTTAATTCCACTGTTTTGCCAATGGCCGCGGAGCATCAAAATAAAAATTAACTAAATAAAGTAAATAGATAAATAAGTAATTCGATTTTCGCCCTGAGCCGCGACAGGCTGACCTTAAATATTAAAGTGATACATAGATAGATAGATAGATAGATAGATATTGATTATTATCACTGACTACGAATCTATCGGCTCATGTTGATCATGATGAGGTCGTGAAATTGATTCAGAACAAGGAATTTGTAATTTCTCACTTTCTTGGTAGGTCTTGCTTCGGTTACCTTCGTCAGAAGAAACAATATATATATATAGAGAGAGAGAGAGAGAGAGAGAGAGAGAGAGAGAGAGAGAGGACAACAAGCTTCACCTCCGTGAAATGAGTAATCATCGCACGGAACATCTGAAAGGTTGAAATATACTATATATATATATATATATATATACAGGCGTCCCAAAAAAATGTATACACACTTTAAATAATTATAAAGGCAGTGTTTATTAAAATACATTTCATTTTCAAAATGTAATAGAATCTACAGACATTATTTAATTGTTTTGTCAACGCCTGTTTTCAAACTGACGTCCGTTCTCGGTCCGGATCATCTTCATTAATAGCATGGACTAATCTTGGAATGTAACTTTTCCATTGACAGCGCTTCAAAATGCGTTGGACAGACGATTCTGAAATTCCTACCTCACGACTCGCTTGCCGCACAGATTTTCTTGGACTTTGGTGATACGTTTCCAGTACTCTTTCTTGCTTTGTGGGGCTTGTCGATGTCCGTGGTCTTCCGGAACGCTTCTTGTGGACATTCTGAACAGTTCCATCGGCTTCAAACTTATCTCTAATTCGAGTGATGGTAAGTCGCGTTGGTGGATCTGTTTGAAACTCCCTCCTAAACTGTCTTTGCACTTCAACTGCGTTTTCACACTTCCAGTAGCATTTTAGAATGAATTTCCTTTGTTCAAAGCTTAGTCTGACTGCCATTATTAATTCTAATGGGTTTAACTTGGAAAGAAAGAAACATCAATTGAGCTATCAGCTGTTAAAGTGTGTATACATTTTTTGGGGACGCCCTGTATATATATATGTATATGTATATATATATGTATATATATATATATATATATATATATATATATATATATATATATATATATATATATATATATATATATATATATATATATATATACGGGTAGCCCAATAAAAACGAGACCAATTTTTTATCACGAATATTTCGGTGGCCGTTGTAGCTAGAGACTTGAAATAAAAACAAAAATTAACTTTAATCAATTCCCCTTCAAATATGTCTTTAGCATGATAGAGTCTAGCTGGCCCCTAAATGGCCAAATCGCCTTTGAAAAGAATTTACTTTAAAAAAATGTTGCGGAAAATAACTCAATGATTCATTTAAATTTTAATATGAGATTTTCAATAGATAAACAAACCTTATCCCGTTCAGTTTTTGATAAAAGACTCGATGTGGCCTCCGTCACGATCAACGACAGCTTGCAATCTTGCTCTCCATTTAGAAATAGCCTTTGCAATCGACTCCTGTGTAAGACTTTCCCAAGCAGCAAGAATTCGTTCTCGAAGATGAAGCGCGTTTCTAATTTTCTGACCACGGTAGACTTTTTCTTCTAATGCTGACCACACGAAGTAGTCAATGGGATTTAGATCAGGACTGCTGGGCGGCCAGTTCTCCGGTTCGATAAAGCTGGGGGAATGAGCCCTGAGGTATGTGACTGTTTCTTGGGCAATGTGGGAAGGGGCTCCATCTTGCATAAAGACAGTCATTTGTGTTCTCCCTGATTTCGGATAGCATTGGAGACAAAATAGCATCACGATAGTATTTTGCGTTAATTTTCACACCACGCGTGATAAAAATTATTGATGTTTTTTTCTTAGATGATGCAGAAAGAGAGACCATTACAGACTCAGAAAAATGAGTTTTCTCGCGCAAGAGTCGAGATGGTTCAATGTCCTTTTTTCTTGGACCGCGAACGAACACGATCATTTTGTGTGTTTCTAGACGTTTCAACCGTGAATTTTTTCTCATCCGAGAACCAGATTTTTTCCACTGCTGCATTCGATCGAAATCTCCGCAACAGTTTTTTGCATCTGTCCATTCGTTTTCTTCTCACTAAGTTGGATAGAGCTATAACAGTCACTCTCTTAAATGTTTTTAAATGAAGATCTTTTTTAATTATCCGTTGGACTGAAGAGCGCGAAATACCAGTCATCTTCGTAATTTCGCGCTCACTTTTACTCGTTCCTGGCTGGTCATCCTGACTTAAAGCAAATTCACTTACAATTTCAATGTTTTCTGCAGTTCTAATAGACTTTGGCCGGCCACTCCCAGCACGACGTTGGATACTGCCAGTTTCACGGAGTTTTTTCAAAAATGCTGCAACAGTGGGTTTTTTCCAGTTGCGATCTGGATATTCTTTTAGAATTTGTGTCAAGGACATTCGCTTTTCTTCTCGTAAAGATTTCATGATGTGCTTGTCGCTTTCTGTCAAACCCATTGTTCTAAATCTGAAAAAGAACGTTGATTAATGTAAAATGATTGAGTACGCAACATTTTTTGAAAGTAAATTTTTTTCAAAGGTGATTTTAGCCATTTAGGGGCCAGCTAGACTCTATCGTGCTAAAGACGTATTTGAAGGGGAATTGATTAAAGTTTATTTTTATTTTTATTTCAAGTCTCTAGCTACAACGGCTACCAAAATATTCGTGATAAAAAATTGGTCTCGTTTTCATTGGGCCGCCCATATATATATATATATATATATATATATATATATACACAAACTCAGAATGGTTCCCTGAGAACATATATGTTAAACACAGACCGTGCATGGCACAAGGAACTCTTCTGGGAAAATTAAATCCACTATAGTCCGAATAAGTAATGATAAATGACAAATACCACAGTTTTTTTTCCTTTTTCATGATTTTAGCCCGACGTGGGCAACGGGTCTCTCGCAAAGAGATCCCATAAATATAGCTTCCCTCACCAGCTATCTGCAAAGCAGACAGGATCCAGCTTTGGGACGTGGATCTAGGGTTTAAAGCAAACCTAGACCCCTACACTCAGAACCTCTATATAAGTAAAAGACTCGTTGCATTCACGTCGTGTTGAATAAATCAAAGAAAAAGGGGGTAACTATTGTATTTTTAGCCAAAAAAAACCAAAACTTAAACCTCAACCGGGACATTGAGCGTCCACTTTTCAAGGCACGAAACACGTCCGTTTAGTATACACAAACTCAGAATGGTTCCCTGAGAACAATATATGTTAAACACAGACCGTGCATGGCACAAGGAACTCTTCTGGGAAAATTAAATCCACTATAGTCCGAATAAGTAATGATAAATGACAAATACCACAGTTTTTTTTTTTTTTTTTTTTTCCTTTTTCATGATTTTAGCCGACGTGGGCAACGGGTCTCTCGCAAAGAGATCCCATAAATATAGCTTCCCTCACCAGCTATCTGCAAAGCAGACAGGATCCAGCTTTGGGACGTGGATCTAGGGTTTAAAGCAAACCTAGACCCCTACACTCAGAACCTCTATATAAGTAAAAGACTCGTTGCATTCACGTCGTGTTGAATAAATCAAAGAAAAAGGGGGTAACTATTGTATTTTTAGCCAAAAAAAACCAAAACTTAAACCTCAACCGGACATTGAGCGTCCACTTTTCAAGGCACGAAACACGTCCGTTTAGTATACACAAACTCAGAATGGTTCCCTGAGAACAATATATGTTAAACACAGACCGTGCATGGCACAAGGAACTCTTCTGGTGAGGGAAGCTATATTTATGGGATCTCTTTGCGAGAGACCCGTTGCCCACGTCGGGCTAAAAAAAAAAAAAAAAAAAAAAAAAAAAAAAACTGTGGTATTTGTCATTTATCATTACTTATTCGGACTATAGTGGATTTAATTTCCCAGAAGAGTTCCTTGTGCCATGCACGGTCTGTGTTAACATATATTGTTCTCAGGGAACCATTCTGAGTTTGTGTATACTAAACGGACGTGTTTCGTGCCTTGAAAAGTGGACGCTCAATGTCCCGGTTGAGGTTTAAGTTTTGGTTTTTTTGGCTAAAAATACAATAGTACCCCCTTTTTCTTTGATTATTCAACAGACGTGAATGCAACGAGTCTTTTACTTATATAGAGGTTCTGAGTGTAGGGGTCTAGGTTTGCTTTTAAACCCTAGATCCACGTCCCAAAGCTGGATCCTGTCTGCTTTGCAGATAGCTGGTGAGGGAAGCTATATTTATGGGATCTCTTTGCGAGAGACCCGTTGCCCACGTCGGGCTAAAATCATGAAAAAGGAAAAAAAACTGTGGTATTTGTCATTTATCATTACTTATTCGGACTATAGTGGATTTAATTTTCCCAGAAGAGTTCCTTGTGCCATGCACGGTCTGTGTTTAACATATATATATATATATATATATATATATATATATATATATATATATATATATATACACTGTATATATATATAATTGAACTAAATTGAATAACCTTTATTAATATAAAAATAAATACATTGGTTTTACAATTTGTAATGACAAAATAATTATGAAGATGGACTATTTATTTTATTTGAAATGAAAATGAAAATGAAAAGGTTTATTGGCAAACTATAGTCCATATGACAAATATTATTAATACAATGACAGTTCATATACTAAGGATAGAAATATATACAATTGATTAGAAATAATACTGCACTGTCGAAGTTAAGTGGAGCTACAGACAGACGTTTTCGTACCAAGAAGTCCATAGTTTAGAGCAGTGGTTCTTAACCTGGGGGACGCGCCCCCCTAGAAACAGGAATTTCTCTAATTGTATTTGTTATTCTCTTAACGAGAGCATGGGCTAATATTGAGAAGTTATTGAGAATGCTATTTTGATTGAAGGGGGGCGTGGAGGGAAGGACCAATTCCTAGAGGGGGCATGGTAGTAAAAAGGTTAAGAACCACTGGTTTAGAGGATAGATGGCACGACTCATGGATAGCTTGGATGATCGGGTTCGTTGATTTTTTAATTCTTTGCATTAGACTGTGTTGAGCGCGTCTTGTTACCTCCGGGAAGCTCGGGACATTGCGGGTAGCAAACATTTGCGAAGCTCAGCATCTCGGGGGTAATTTGTGTAAGAGTCTAAAAGACCTGTTGTACAGCAAATTTAGGGTTCTGCCAGAACCTTTTTTATAGTTCACCCAGAGTTGCTGACTGTATATATTACTGCAGAAAGTACGAAAGAGTGTGTCTTTAGCTTCACTTGTACAGAAACGAAAGTTCCTTATGGTCATATTCGCTTTAGCACACAGGCTTTGAGATTGTTTTCTTATATCCGAGTTATCACTCAAGGAGCTGGTAATAGTTTGACCCAAATACTTAAACTCCTGTACTTCCTCAATTACTTCAACATTCATTTGAAACCTAATATCAGCTGGCTGATTACAGCTTTTAGGATGAAATTGCATAACCTTAGTTTTTGTAACATTAAAAAGAATATCATGTTTCTGCGAATACACTTCGCAGACGTTTAGTAGCCGATCCAAACCTTTAACAGAGGGACTTATTAACACCATATCATCGGCATAAACTAAGTTATTTATCCTTGTGTTATCTATACAACATCCCACTGTTGTCTCATTAAGTGAAGCAATTAATCCGTCAATATACACATTAAACAGCATAGGGGAGAACAAGGAGCCTTGTCTCACCCCGCAAGAGGAGCCAAAACACTCGGATAGTACTTGGCCCTTAAGCTTTAGGCTTCACTGGGCTCTTATTAAAAATAAACAGCTAGTTATTATTAATTAATAATAAATAAATAAGTAAATAAGTATTATTAATAGTTAAAGTATGTATTAATCTTAAATTATCACTATCGATATGACAAATGTAAGGTCACCATCGAAGGTATTATACCAATACCATACAAAGAAACCAATATTATACATGAGAGATAAGAACTGAACAATCACGAGAAATGTCTTTAATACTAGATTACACACGAGAAATTAATAAACAATAGTAATGGACATTAATCTTAGAGTTTTGTTAGTATGCCATTATTAATCGGGATTTCAATTTGGTTTTAAACGAATTTACATTTACAATATTTTTCATATCAGCATTTAAATCATTCCATAGTTTCAATCCAATGAAAATGAGTAGTTTTTGAGATAAGACAATCTAAATGGAGGTATAACATGCTTTGATCTAGTTCTGGTCTGATACGAGTGGATTTCTTGATGAGTTACAAAATATCTATTTACCCATTGTAAATTAATGACTTTATTCTTACACTCGTAAATAAAAATAAAATGTGCCAGTTTGATTATATCATTGAGCTTTAGTAGGCTTAGCTCTTTAAATAATGCACTAGAGTGATCAAAGAAATCAGCATCAGATAATAACCTTATTGCTCTTTTTTGAATGACAAAGATACCGTTCAATACGTTGTTAGCAGAGTTTTCCCAGATAAGGGTGCAGTACGTTATATAAGGAAGAACAAAAGTATGATAAAAATCAATAAAACCTGTTTGACTACATTTCTAAGTTTAAACATTATAGTGGCGTTCCTTGAAATCTTTCTTGAGATATAATTTACATGATCAGTCCATTGCAAATTCTTATTTAGCATTACACCAAGAAATTTTGTTACAGTACACTCCTTTATAGCGATTTCATTAACATGAAGTTCCTCAAGATATACATTTCTTTTAAATGAGATTTAACGTTGATAAGTGCAAAATTTTGCATATAGGTTCGCGTAACGGTAAATTTGCGTATAGTATGTCAGGGAAAGATTTAACAAGCGTAGAGCAGGAAAAAGATTTAGGAGTTATAGTCACTGGTGATTTAAAAGTAGCGAAACAAAGTACAGCGGCGGTCAATAAGGCGAACAAAGTGTTAGGTTTCATAGCTCGAAATTTTGAGTACAAATCGCGCGATATTATAGTTCCTCTTTATAAATCATTAATTAGACCCCATTTGGAGTACGCGGTCCAATTTTGGAATCCGTATATGCGCAAAGATATAGACAAAATCGAAAGAGTTCAAAGACGAGCAACCAAGATGATTCCGTCGCTTAGGTCAAAGTCGTACGAGGATAGGCTTAAGGAGTTAAAATTGACAACACTCGAGACCAGGAGGTTAAGGGGTGATCTAATCCAGGTTTTCAAAATTATGAATGGGTTCGATAACGTAGATAGAGATAGCTTTTTCGAAATATCTCAATATAATAGGACTAGAAATAACGGGTGTAAGTTGACAAGTAGAAGGTTCGAGACAGCAGTTGCGAAAAACTTTTTTACGCATAGAATAGTAAATAGCTGGAATAGTTTGCCGGTAGAAGTAATTAGTAGCACGTCTATAAACATGTTTAAAAATCGATTAGACGCATATGTTGATAGAAAGGGTATAGTTTAAGGTAGTAAAATTAAGGCTTTCTGGGGATAGATCCCACAGCTCAACACAAGTGTTGTGGGATATAGGGAGGCAGCGTCTTGGGTTAGGGGATACTCTCTGTCCTTACACACCCCATTTAAAGAGATTCCTCTGCCGAGCGGTGCCCCCCATAGTACTGTGAGGTATTGAAAAACTCATGATCTTCACTTGCCCCACAAACACCTTTAAATGGGAGACCCAAAATGGGTGCACACACATTTCTACATTACTGTACAGTCTTTACAGCCACACCTACTCTTTTTCTCGTAAGTGTATATATTGTAATGTATATGATTGTAAATTTTGACTTGGTCCGCTATCGATATGGACCGTGACTTGATGGATACCGTAATGAAATTGACTGGATTCTTTGGATCCGATATATTTGCATGTCCTTTATAAATAGATATAGAGTGTAACATATTTGTGGATAGTAGTCTATTATGACTTGATCCTCTGGATCAGAGATTCTATCTTTAGTTTTAAATCGATAATTAATTAGTTTTAAATTGATAATTATTTAGTTTCGTAAAAATTGGTCGTTGCCAATTTACCGGCAGTTTTTACATAAATTTCTTATGTTCTTGTGGTTCGGAACCCACGTAAAATTGTAGGTCCCCTCCGCCACCACGGAGGACATACACAATACACTAACAGAGTTAGGTAGACCAGCCATGAGTGGATCCTAGGGTCTTTGTTGGTCTGAAAAATTATAACATTATAACATTATATAACAAGTAAAAATCATGAAATTTGTTTTGCTGGTATTTAGGAAGAGTTTATTGGTGGTCAACCATTTCATAACACTGATGAATTCTGAATTAAATATATTCTTAGCTGAATTAACATTTTTGAAAGAAAAAGAGAGAGTTGTATCATCTGCAAACATTTTGAAGTTCAGTATATCAGATGAAGGTGGAAGGTCATTTATATATAATAAAAATAACAGTGGACCCAGAACTGAACCCTGTGGTACACCATGTTTGACAAGCGCTTTAGTTGAGCAAACCTTATTTACTGATACAAAATGATATCTATTGGACAAATAACTTTCAAACCAATCACTGATTGCTCCTCTAAAGCCGTAACAATATAATTTATTAAGTAGAATATTATGGTCTATTACATCAAACGCCTTACTCAAATCCATAAATATTGCTATCATTATTTCTTTGTTCTCTTTAGCTATATTTGCATTTTCCATAAGATTTCAAATAGCCATTTCCGTTATTTTATTATTATGGAAACCAAATTGATTTGGAGATAATAAATTGTAGGATTCTAAATAGAGCTACATTCTACTTTTTACAATTTTTTTCAAAAACTTTGCTGAACACAGATAGCGAACACACTGGCCTGTAATTTGTTGCTAGTGTAGGATCACCCCCTTTAAAAAGGGGTGTTATACAACCAATTTTTAGCATTGATGGGAATATAATATATTATTATATATATATATATATATATATATGGGATAAATTTCACAATAAAACACGTGAAACGAATGAATGCTGCAAACCCACAAGGAAAAAGAAAAACGATTCCAAGGCCTTTCGTGTATTCAAAGCTACACCCTGACGAGGTGTAGCTTTGAATACACGAAAGGCTTGGAATCGTTTTTCTTTTTCCTTGTGGGTTTGCAGCATATATATATATATATATATATATATATATTATATACACACACTAGGGTGGGGTGAAACGCAATTCTTTGTGGAATATTTATTCGCTTCACCTATAATTTGCTGTATTGGGTTCTATAGATGACATAAAGTGATATAAAAGAAAAATCAATTTTGCCCTACTAGCGCATTTTTGAGAAAAACAAAATGGCCGCTAGTCAAACATATAAATGCTTATAACTTGAAAAATATGCATCCAATTAAAAGACACTATAGAATAAAAATGATTCAAAATAAAAAGATACATTAGAAATTGCCCTTTCATAAATTATTTTCTCAATTTTAAATTTTATCAAAATTTACCTCCGTAAATGATATCACAAATAAATCACTTTTTCTAAATAAATGAAAAATTCTTTGATGACCGAAGTATATTACTTTGATAATAGTTAATAACCTTATATAATTTTGAATATTCAAACTATAATCTACAACAACACTAATCAACGAGAGAAATTATTGACATTTTATTACCACAATTGCAGAAACATATAATCAATACACTTCCAAAAAGATCCCTTTTCAAAAATCGTGAAGTGTTTGCTTTTATGAAATTGTCAAAAAGTGAAGTAATTTCTTTCTTGGTTTCCATACATGGCAGCAATGAACGAGACCTAATTCTTGCTCTTATAAATCCATCACGGGATTCTTGGGAATATACAGATGAGGCCGCATCGGTGACAAGTTTTATTGCCCTCTCGACACTTTGTGAATGAAGTGGATAATTGGGTAGGCACAGTTTTTTAACCCTAAGTGCATTGAGTTCAATATTTGTGAGCGCCATAGTGAGGCGAGGTTCAGTCAGCATTTCTTTTGACCAGTAAATAATATCATCCCATGCGTTTGCGTTGAAATTTATCTCAGGAACCTTAAATTCTCTGATTTTGGACACATTTTCCGTCTTTATTCTAATGTTCATGATGAAATCAACCGCTCTGCTTGGTTTTTGTTTTGATGTATCTGATAACATTGCTATCAGAACATTTTCGCAATGAGCAAAATATGCATTTCTAGCAATGTAAGGCTTCACTACATTCTGAACATCCTTTGGAAGATGAAATCTTTTAATTGCCCCAAATATGTGATGTGGTCCATTCCATATATATGGTCTACTCTTGATATCGAATCAGCTTGGTCCATAATTTGTAACAATGAAGAAAATTATTGAATAAAGAGCTAATGAAGAAGTTTTCTCTGCAATGTATAGGCGGCAGACACGATTTGCCAATGTCAGCCATCGAGAATGGTTCAGTGGTCCGGTTTTTGTATTTTCCAAATCTTTTGGGACATTCCCACTTCTTATAGCCACAATAATTTTGTACAAATACTGTTGATCTTGGCTAAGATCATCGATAACCTCTTCTGATATGTGTGTTAAATCAATGCCTTCTCTAATTGGTTTGAAATTGACTGCAGGCATTTTTTCACATTCTTTCAGTGCTACTCCGATTTTTTCAGTGAAACATGTTGGACCTTTTGTTTTACCATCAAAATGTTCAAATAAGTGTCGAAGGGGAAGTTCATTTGTATACAGCATACAAATGCTCCATTGTAACGGTTTCTTTAGTTTTTCTTCTATGAGGTAGATGATCCCACCCTTGGCACCTGTGTTGGTATTTGTACTGTCACATCCTATGAGACGAATGCTATCATTAATAGCTGACTCTTGAAAGGAGAACAAACTATCAGCTATATCTTGAGCTTTACCAGAAGAAGGAACTACATGGGTTAAATACTCATTTCCTGGCTCAGACACCAAAACATAGTGTTTCTCTCTAATGGAGTCTCCGTACCATTTGTTTCCTTTCTTCACCTTCACCAAAGTCTTGTCCTTTCTTCCGTCAAAAAATATAGCAGATATGACAGCAGGATTAGCTTTACTCTCCATCACCAAACTTTTTCTCATTTTCTCTCTTTCCCGTCGGATTTTGTTCTTGTCACTCAAAAGCGTACTATCTTCTTTAGTGATTGCTCCAGAATCAACTAAAGCAGCTAAAGCCAAAGCAGCTGCTGCTCGATCTGAAATTCCAAATCTATCGGTTTCCATCGCTACAGTAGGCAATGGAAGTCTCATTTGACCTTGTATGGCAACTGACTCATAGTCTGATTCACTCTTATGTGGGTCTAATTCATATTGTGTGGAAGTACTCTCTACATCTGACAAACACTCTATTTCGGTTAAAATATGAGAGTCCTTCATTTCTCTTCTTCTTTTAACCATTCCTTCTTCTGTCCACAATTTCCTAGACTGCATTTTTTGAATTCTTTTTGTCATGACTTTATCATCGCCCCCTATTTTCATTGTACGCGTAGATCGCTGATCCTGTAAACAGAAGCTCTTCTTTTGGTACCTTCAGTTCTCTTCGACAGGTGCATCTTATCATAAGATGCACCTGTCGAAGAGAACTGAAGGTACCAAAAGAAGAGCTTCTGTTTACAGGATCAGCGGTCTACGCGTACAATGAAAATAGGGGGCGATGATAAAGTCATGACAAAAAGAATTCAAAAAATGCAGTCTAGGAAATTATTTCCTTGAGACAAAAACGGGACATTGGGATGGCAAAAAAGGGACGGGGTTATGTAATATTCTGTATTCATGAAAAAGTAAGTACATAAACCGGGACAAAATTGACATTTTTATTAAAACGATGGGACGGCCAGGAAATATAAAACAAACGGTACTGTCCCGTTCAAAACGGTACGTATGGTCAGCCTAATCTTATGGGAACATCTTCGCAGCTCTCAGGACAGCCAAAGTTTTGATGGGAGATAAAAGGGCATTTACAGGCACTGATATCGAATAGTTCTTCCAAGGTGTCATTAAAATTTTCTCTCATTTTGACACTACTTTTTGATCTACTAAGATCGTTTGCTTTGCCGATGAACCGCTTTAATTTGATATAAACTGATTTGTCAGCTATTGCACGAATTGAAGCTTTTCTCCAAATACAGAGTATATCTTCAGTAATTTTGTTGAAAATATCAGTTATGTGAAGTCACTGAAGTGGTTTCTTTTAAAAGAACATGGTATTGGCCCAAGGGGCGTACCTAAAGTATTTGGCACCCCCCATAAATAATTTTAAAATTTAAGCACACAGAAAAATATATTATGTTTGCAAGTAGATTTTTAAACAGTACAGTACTGTCATAAGCAAATTGGAAATAAGAAAAATGCAGGACATTAAAAATTCAGTGAACAGGTAATACTGCATTTTATTTTATACAAAAAACACAGGAAATCCAGTCTCAACGCTCAGCCTATTCTTTAAAGGTAAATAGAGAGGATTCACAGTCTCTGCTTTCGAGCCTTAATTTCTGCAAATTGATCAATGACCTCATCAAAATTCACCTTCTTTGCATATTCATGTTCAACTGAAAGTAAAGCCAGATTTGTCAATCACGTCTGACTCATGGTCGAGCGAAAGAAATTTTTTATCAATTTCAATTTGGAAAAACTTCTTTCACATGAAGCAATAGACACACAGACAGTCAAAAAGAATGTCAAACACAATGACAAGCTTGGCAAAGATTCACAAAAATCAGTGTGATGGTCTCTTCACACGAAGGTCAAGCTGGTGGCACCGCCTCTAGGTCTGGCTTGGTGGAGGAGCGAGTTGCTTTCTTGCGCTTTCCACCGTACATAACCAGATACATCCGGTTCATCTGGTACTGTTTTGAGCCAGGCATCTAGTCTTCTCTTGAAAACTTCAACTTTGACCGCTGTGACGTTTCTGAGGTCCTTTGGAAGCTGGTTAAAAAGTCTTGGCCCCCTTACAATCAAGCTATTTTCCTTCAGTATTGAGGAGGTCCCTTGTCGGGCCTTTAATTTGGGAACACTACACATTCTGCCTTTCCTATTTTCCAGTGTTGTTTGAATGGTAATTGGGTTTAGTTTGAGGTTTGGTACCAGTTTTTCGATCATTTTCCATATGTAGATTATGGTGTACCTCTCTCTTCTTCTTTCCAGGGAGTACAGATTTAGTTTACGTAGTCTTTCTCAGTAGTTGAGCTCTTTGCAACCATCAATCTTTGCTGTGAAATGTCTCTGAGTTTCTTCTAGTCTATTAGTTTCTTCCTTTTTATATGGGGACGTCAAAACTGAACAGTATTCAAGCTTTGGTATAATCAGTGTTTTTAGCAGGGGAATCATTACTGTCCTGTCCCTTCTTTTGAACGTTCTTAGTACCTGTCCCGCTACTCTTTTTGCTTTATTTATCGCTATCTGATTTTGTGTTTTGAATTTCGCATCATCAATCATTATTACCCCCCCAGATCGATCGCTTTCGTGTTACTCTGAATTTCCTGTCTATCTAGCTAGAGCATAATATGCAGTCTGTTTAAGTTCCTCATTTCTGCCATATGTCAAGAACTGAAATTTCTTGGTATTAAAAGTCATGTTGTTGTCTTCTGACCATTTGTATATTTTGTTCGTGTCCGTCTGCAAGGCCTCCACTTCATTTACATCGCTGATTTTTCTGCTGATCTTTGTATCGTCCGCAAAGGATGTTACTATACTGTTGCTGTTTACTCCGCTGTCTATGTCTGTTAGCATGATAATGAACAGAAGTGGAGCCAGTACTGTACCTTGTGGTACTGAGCTGCGTACTTCCGATCCTGATGATGATATACCTTGAATTTTGACGAACTGTAAACGTTTTCTGAGGAAGTTGTGGATCCATTTTCCCACTTTGCCTGTTATTCCCATATATTTCATTTTATGTGCTATTATACTATGATCACATTTGTCGAAAGCTTTAGCAAAATTCGTGTATATGACATCGTAGTTGTCATTGCCTTCCAGTGCATCTAGGATATTGTTGTAGTGTTCTATTAGTTGTGATAGGCATGATCTACCTGATCAGAATCCGTACTGATTTTCGGTGAATCTCTTCAGTGTCTCAAAGAAATCGTAGATTTTCTCTCTAACTATTCTTTCAAATACTTTGGTGAGGTGGGACGTCAATGACACTGGTCTATAGTTCTTTGCTTGAGATCTATCCCCTCCTTTGTGTATATATATAGGGACAATGTTTGTTCTTTTCAAGATGCTCAGTATTTCCCCATTGTCTAGGGATCTTCTCCATATCGAGTATAAAGGTGTAGCTGTTTTATTTTTACAGTTTTTAATCAATAATGCATTCCAATTGTCCGGACCTGCAGCTGAATGTGGTTTCATTTGTCCTATAACTCTCGCTACATCTTCTGGGGTAAAATCAAAGTCTGTTATACACTCTCCTCGCAATTTCTCTTCAAAGAATGCATCTATGTCAGGTATCGCTTTGTCACTTTTTGGGGTACTGAAAAATGATTCATAATGGGCTCTCAATGTTTCAGATATTTCTTTTGGATCGTCGGTGAGTTCATTATTTCTCTTCCTTAAGGGCCCAATAGTGGCGCGCGTTTTTGTTTTCTTTTTCGCATAGCTATAGAAGTATTTTGGATATATATACATGTGTATATATACACACTGTATATGCATGCGCCTCGGTGGTGTTGTGGTTAGCATCATTGACTATGAATCCACCGGCCCGGGTTCGATTTCCGGCGAAAGCAGGCCGCGCACAGTTTGCTCAGCTGTTCATCCTTCCACAAAAAAATTGGTTGGTGGATAAGTGGGTACCCTGGGTGTCCTAGTGGTTAAGTCAGTGGGCTGTTGATCAGGAGGGCGAGAGATCGAGTCCGGGCAAGGGCTTTGTAATTTCTGACCACCCGTGGTGGATCGTGGCTCGGATTCAGGATTCCACGTTAAGCTGTAGGTCCAAGATGGAGCAACCAGAGAGACCTTCGCCAGAATGAACAGTTCGGTCAGAAACAAAACCAAAGTAACCAAGATATATATATATATATATATATATATATCTGAATACATGAAAGGCCCTCGAATCGCTCTTCATTTTTCTTTGTGGATGTGCAATATATATATATATATATATATATATATATATATATATATATATATATATATATATATATTGTTGAATACGGGAAAGGCCTTCGAATCGCTTTTCATTTTCCTTATGCGTATATATATATATATATATATATATATATATATATATATAACTGCAAACACGCAGTATAATTAACGTAAAGAACGACGCTTGTATAGGAGATATTCCGCGCAAGAATATATATATATATATATATATATATATATATATATATATATAGTTAAGCGACATAGGGTCTGGGTAGTAGTTGGATGGAGACCTTCCTCTGCGCCCAGATTAGGTAGCGACCCGTGGTTCGGATCCCACGTAAAGCTGTAGGTCCCCTCCGTCATATGACCTTAAATGTTGCGGAGGAGGTTAAACAACCCCAATTAAAATATATATATATATATATATATATATATAGTAGCATTTTTTTAATATATAAATTTGTGTTGTTGTTCTATTTCTTTACGAGTATTGTCTATATAGGACACAACGCCATTTTTACTCAAACACAGCGTGGCCGAGGAAAAATGAACATACACCGCTTTTCCTAAAAACGTTTTAGTAATTTTGGTTTTGTAATTTACGGGTAAGGCTTTTCATTTACCATTAATTTAACCTACGAGAGAGAGAGAGAACGAATGGGGAATGTACTCGCAGTTACTTGACTGTTACTACGTTATCCGAATTTTAATTTATATAATTATGGACTGAAATCTCACACATTTTGTGTGTATCACAAATGGGAAGAAATCTGTTCTTTTGTATGAAAATGCCCCGAATAAAAGGGCATTCAACACAAACTGTTATACATCCTCTTATTGGTTAAAAGAAAAGGCTGCACTGTAAGCTTTTACGCCAAACTCTCTCTCTCTCTCTCTCTCTCTCTCTCTCTCTCTCTCTCTCTCTTCTTTGTTTTGAAATTATCGTTATCCAAAATTATCAAATTAATTAACAAATCATTAAAATAATCATATTACATTCCATACACACACACACACACACACCTTTGGTTAGCTTCTGCCCGAATTGTTCATTCTGACGAAGGTCAAGCTTTTCACTCCACCTTAGACCTACAGTTTAACCTGGAATCCGAACCACGCCCCACCAGCAGCCCAGTGTCTTAACCGCTAAGCCACCCAGGGTACCCATTTATCTACCAACCATTTCCTTTATTGTGTGGAAGGATGAACAGCTGGGTTTTGCTGCCCGCCGGCTGCCGTCACCGGGTCTCGAACCCGGGGGTCGATGGATTCGTAGTCAGCAACGCTAACCACTACACCACCGAGGCGCATATATATATATATATATATTGTAGGGGGCGTATACAAAATTTAATATGATTATTTTTAATAGAATTTGTTAAATGTAAGTGCTCATCTCTTTCGTTTAATGACATCCTTTGTGTTCCTGAGGATGTCATTAGACGAAAACGCTTGAGCACTATTTTGTATTTTCATTTTTCTTCGTGGTTCTTTTCATCATAAATATTATTCTCATGTTACCATTCGTGAAATAATTTTCATATATTATTACAGTCAATGCGTGAAGCCAGTCATTTCACGCAGTCTAAAAATTTCAGGCATTCCGCTTAGTACCTGTGACCCTTTAACATAAGTAATACGCATTACTAACCTAACCTAACGAACCTAAGCATTCAGGGTAATTCGTGAAATGACTAGTTTCACACAATCACTTAACACACACACACACACATATATATATATATATATACACCCTTGGTTTTGCTTCCGGCCGAATTGTTCATTTTGACGAAGGCCAAACTTGTCACTCCATCTTAGACCTACAATTTAACGTGGAATCCGAACCACGCCCGACTACGGGCGGTCAGAAATTACAAAGTCCTGGCCCCAGACACGATCTCACGACCTCTCGATCAGCAGCCCAGCGTCTTAACCACTAGGCTACCCAGGGTATCCATTTATCTATCAAAAGCGCTCTCTCTCTCTCTCTCTCTCTCTCTCTCTCTCTCTATATATATATATATATATATATATCTTCCAACCTTTCAACTGTTCCTTGCGATGATTCCTCATTTCGAAGGTCAAGCTTGTCGCCCCTCCTCTCGAGTTGGCCTGGTGAAGTAGTGAGTTGGTTTCGTGTACTCTCCAACTTACATAGTCAGGTACACCCAACTCATCGGGGATTGTTCTGAGCCAGGCGTCTAATCTTCTTTTGAAGATGTCCTCTGCAACACTACTCGTGTTTAGGGTTGCCAACCCTCCCGGATTCACCGGGAGACTCCCGGAATCATGTGTGTTCTCCCGACTCCCGGAACGTTATCCTAATCTCCCGGATATCTTACAATTTGAGAATAGTTTTCTTTAAATACATAATTTGGTATCACCTTATCATTTCCATATTATTAGCATTTAAATAATCTGGTTTTTTTACTATTGATATGAATAACATATATATATATATATAATATATATATATATATATATATATATATATATATATATACATACAGGGGCGTCGATTGACTTAACTGACCTTAGAATATGTCTTTATACCCCCTGCATATGGCCTCAAAATGCCCTTGAAATTGGTCATATTTAAAAAAATTCTCGGAAGGCTTACAGCGCCCCCTCCCGGAACCCGCCAACTGGATCGGCTCGCCTCCACCCCCCTCCTTTTCTACTTTCCACTGTTGTCTGGAAGTTACAGGGTTCAGAATAAGATCAGGGACTGGTTTCTCCATTATTTTCCGAGTGTAAATAATGGTGTATATAGGATTAGTTCGCGTAACCTTTCCCAGTAATTTTGTTCTTTGCACCCATTGATCTTGGCTGTGAAGCTTCTCTGAATCCCTTCTAGCTGTCTAATGTCTTCTTTTTTATATGTACATGTTAGGACCGAGCAGTACTCCAGTTTGGGTATAATCAGTGTTTTCAGTAGAGGAATCATTATATTCCTATCCCTTCGTTTAAAGGTTCTCAGTATCTGCCCAGTTACTCTCTTTGCTCTGTTTACTGCTATCTTATTTTGTGTCTCAAATTTCGCATCATCAGTCATTACAACCCCTAAATCTTTTGCTTTAGAATTTCTCTGAATTGCCTGTTCATTTGGGGTATAATATTCTATGGATTTTAGGTCTTTTCTTTTTCCGTACCGTAACAGCTGAAATTTCTCGGTGTTAAACTTTATATTGTCGTCTTCCGTCCACTTGTAGATTCTGTTCATGTCTGTTTGTAGAGATCCTATATCTTCTGGGTTTCTTATTTTTCTACTGATCTTTGTGTCATCCGCAAAGGCTGTTACTGCGCTGTCGCTGGTAACGTCCTCATCTATGTCAGTTAGCATGATTATGAAGAGCAGTGGAGCTAATACAGGTTCCCTGTGGTACCGAGCTGAGGACCTCTGATTCTGATGAAGATACTTCTTGTGCTGTAACGACTTGCCGCCGCTCACTAAGGAAATTATATATCCATTTCCCTACGTTTCCTGTTATTTCCATAATTTCAGTTTATGTATTATGATTCCATGGTCACACTCGTATATTACATCATCGTTTTCATTACTTTCAAGTGAATCAATAATGTTGTTGTAGTGTTCCATTAGTTGTGATAGGCATGATCTGCCTGACCGAAACCCGCGTTAGTTATCATTGAATTTTTTCCGAGTTTCCAAAAAGTCATAGATTTTCTGTCTAACTATTCTTTCAAATATTTTAGTGAAATGAGGTTTGTTTATTTAACATATGTTAATATATTAAGTACAAAACTGAAGAGAGGTTTCATTGTTTTTCACAAAACACCGTTTCGTCCGTCATACGCGCATTAAGGGTAGGAAGAGCTCGCTGCATCATCGCAAAGTACGTAGAAGGTGAACGTATACTATCGAGTTTCCGAACACGCTTCATCACCAAATGGAAGCAACAATGTTCTCCGTTATTATAATCGAATGTGTGGTCAAATTCACGACTATTTTCTCGTTTCACACACACTGGTAACCCTGTGCGAGTTTCGCGGGTCGATCCAACATCAAAAAAGAAGTAGACCGTTCTCTTCTCTCTCTCTCTCTCTCTCTCTCTCTCTCTCTCTCTCTAATATATATATATATATATATATATATATATATATATAATATATATGACGGTAAAATAAGGTTATGCAGGTGCAAGGAGTGAAACTTGTAATTATTTTTCTAATTAAAAGAAAAGTGGAAAAACTGTGTCGGATGTTCGCCTTTGACAATCTCTTAACAAAGGATGTGATAAATGAAGACGTAAAAACATCTACTCAGAACTATAATGAGGTTAACGACTTATTATTATTATTATTATTATTTATAGTTAAGAAATTCATGAAACTTAATGTTTCTTTATTTTTTCTTTTAATTTTGTCTACTTTTCTCTCTTTTTAACAACTATTTGTGTATATATGTATATATATGTGTGTGTGTGTGGGTGTGTGTATAAAAGGAAAAAGTCACTTATATATAAATATATTGCATTGGATATATAAAAATACATTTAAAGTAATTTTAGCTTTTTTTTATCAGATTTAAATTAAAAATTTGACATTTTTTGTACTGTCAATATTTGATCGTTAAATTCCTTCATTAATATCATTCTATTTTTTGTACCTGAAAAACATTAGAATTTTTGTCACTTTTAAAAATTAAAGTGAATTTTCTACGAGGTTTTGTGGAATTGAGGAGTAATTATGCCTCGTACAGTTCTGGAAAGAAATTCGGCGAATTTTTTTTTTTTAAAAGACCAAAAAATTACTATACTAATTTTCCAGATTTCTTTTTAAATTTTGTTTTTGATTTTCGACACCTTTTTTCGTCGATGCGCCGTCCTATAATTTATATTTGCGCCAGTCTTTGGTATATTCATTTTGGGACACCTTCATATTAAATTAAATTGGAATAACTGTTAACAAAATTATAAACCGTTTTAATTCAAACAGTTTCTTCACTTTTTTTAATACCTGTGTATGTTAATTATTTGTATTGTATATTATTTGAAAATTGATAATAAGGCGTTATATCCTGTATAAAATGAATATATTTACTCGTACATTTAGAACACACTCATTATTTAAACATCCTAATGTTGTATCCTGTTTTTCTTTCAGAATAATAATAATATAAATTAGGACGTTAAAATTATTAAGTGTCGTAAATGTAATGGCCATTCATATATCCATTTCATAATACACGATAAGAACCTTATTATCAATTTTGCAACATGAACTAGAAATATGCGAGTATTAACAACTAAATGTTTATCGGTTATATATGTATATATAGGGCTACGTCGTGGCCGATGTCGTAACGCCGCTTCCCGATTAAGCGACATTGGGTCTGGGTAGTAGTTGGATGGGAGACCGTCCTCCGCGCCCAGATTATGTAGCGACCCGTGGTTCGGATCCCACGTAAAGCTGTAGGTCCCCTCTGTCATATGACTTTAGATGTTGCGACAGAGGTTAAACAACCCCAATTAAAAAAAAGATATATATATATATATATATATGGAATGCTGATGTCTTTTTGTTTATACACACCTAAACGGCTACGGTAATCTGCATTAATTTAGTATACACATTAAAAGAGAGCTACAAAAGGTTTTAGTCTTCCCCAAGGTTGTCTTTCGGGTTTTTTTTTGGTTTTTTTTGCTGTGCAAGCAGCGGACATTCTAGAATATATATATATATATATAATATTATATATATATATATATATATATATATATATATATATATATATATTGTATATTATAGTACTGTTCAAATATTTGGCAATATCAATGGTATATGGGTATTTATGAGACATCATCGGTCGTATATGCACATTTTGAATGAGGCAATAAAGTATAAAAGAACGTACAAATATATATTATTATTTTAATGAATAATTACATAGACAACATATATATATATATATATATATATATATATATATCAGGGATGGGAAATCGAAATCTTTTTCGATTCAAATTCGAATCCGATTTTCACGCAATTAGAAATATAGATTCGAATTCGGATTCAAATTTTTCGGTTTTTATCGATTCGAATTTTTTTCCGATTCGGATTATTTCTTTTTCGATTTCGATCCGATTCGAATCCGATTCAGATGCAGGCCTAATTTTTCTTGATTTTTATGAGTTCATTTAATAAAATTATACCTATCATCGTTGTTTTAGTCAAGGGGTGGCTATTATTAAGTTTCATTTTTAATAAATAATACAGATAATTCTCAGTCTATTAACGATCTAAGTAATAACTTTAGATTTACTCTTAATAAGGTGCAAAAAAAAATCATTCATATAAGCTAATTTATTAAACAATTAAGGCTCATATATACAAGAAATATTAATTATAGCATACATAAAAATTAAAATATGATAATAATACTTTAAGAAATATATCCACTGTATTGATACAAATTTACAAATTAAAATTAGCCCTGACAACTAAGATATTTTCAATGTTCGAAGGCAAAAGGTTATTTCTTTGAGGAGCGTGTGAAATTGTCAATCTCGGACAATACCAAAATTTAAGGATTAGGATTAGCACCTTAATGGATGGAGTATAGGATTAGTATGATTTTTGTCCGAGCAAACAGATTCTCGGAAAGGTCAGTCTTTACCCGTGGTGAAACCGGAAACGTTAATAAGCCTTATAAGTTATTTAGGATCAAGTAAAGATAATCCCTCCCAACAGAAAAAGGAGGACTATCTTTACTTGATCATTTTTTGGGAGGGATTATCTTTACTTGGTAAAGTTGGTAATACCGCTTTACCGCAATACCGCAATACCGCTTTAATTAAAGTCTTTGGATCAAGTAAAGTTAAGCACCCCCAACCTTTTTTAGTTAGCTTTATAAGGCTAACTAACGAAAATATCACGACCTAACCTAACCAATCGTCAAGGGCGTACAGTTGACCTAACGATTGGTTAGGTTAAGCCGTGATATTTTCGTTAGTTAGCCTTATAAAGCTAACTAAAAAAGGTTGGGGGTGCTTATCTTTACCTGATCCATTGTAATAAATGAATTTTAATAAATTTTGTTTTCAAATAAATCATTTTTTAAAAAAAGATTCTCTTAATTTTTATCCTTATGTCAGACTGCTTCACTTTACTTTACTTTCTGGGAGGGATTATCTTTACTTGGTCATTTTTGGGAGGGATTTGCTTTACTAGTGTGACCTGGGAGGGATTATCTTTACTTGATCCGTTATTTATAAGTTATAACCAAATTTTTAAAATCCGGATCCATATTTTTTATCGATTTGAATTCGAATTCGGATTCATCGTTTCTTTTCGATTCGGATCAAAATTTCGATTCAGATCCGCGCCGTTTTTCGATTCGAATTTTTTTTCGATTCAGATTTCTCAAAAAATATCGATTAATTCCGATTATCGATTCGAATCCGATCCGATTTCCCATCTCTGATATATATATATATATATAATATATATGTCAGTATTTAGTGCGGCCCTCTTTTGCTTTTATAACAGCTTGGCCTCTGTTAATACCAGTGATGGTATAGTGGAATATTCTGCGAGTCTTTCTTCAGTTGTTCAATATTAGATGGCTTCAGTTTATCCTTTTCAGCGTCTACATAGTCCCATATAGCCTCAGTTATATTCATGTTGGGTCTTTGTGATAACCATTCCATAATTTTTAGTTTGCCAGCTTCCTCTTCCCCCTTCAGATATGTTTTTACAAACCGTGCCGCGTGTTTGGGGCCCTTACCTTGTTGGAAGATGAACCCTTCTCCAATCAAACGCTTTCCATCTGGCACAACATACAGTTGAAGAATTCGCTCGTAATTCTCACTCGTTAAAGTACCATCGATTTTCACGAGGAAACCAACTCCAGATGAACCCTCAAACATTGTATAGACCCCCCACCACGCTTTACTTTTGTTTGTAATCGCATATTATTATATCTATCTCTCACCCTGTCGCTGTCATACGTATGATACAGTTGTAACAATGATTTCCGACAGTTAACCGTTAACTTTGTAGGCTACTGTTTATATTACGCATGCGCAGAGACAACCTTTTGAAGTATGAAAATCCTTGAGATTTCTCATTCTCTCCCTATTTTATTATTATTATTATTATTATTATTATTATTATTGTTAGACTTAAAATTCGTGAGTCTCACGGAGAATCCTTGAGAGTTGGCATGTCTGCATGCGTAACGCGGACAAGTAAAATGATGCTATATACGAACATTTCTCGTCAAATTCTAGTTTTTAATTAGAATATGGAGTATTATTTGATAAATTTTAAAGGATTTTCCAAAGTTATATATACGAGAGTAGTTCAATAAGGATCCGCACTTTTTATTTTCACAATTTTATTTTCACATCTGATAGATTATAAATACATCACTTCTCAACATAGTGTCCCTGTTTCTCAGTACACTTAGTCCAACGATCTACGAGCTTCCTAATGCCATCACAAAAGAATGTTTTTGGCTGTGTGCGTAGCCAGTCATGCACCGCCTCCTTCAGGTCATCATCGCCTTGGAACCGCTGACCTCTCAAAGCGTCTTTTAGTGGTCCAGGGTAAAATTTCGAAGGTGCCAGGTCTGGATTGTAGGATGGATGGTCGAGAACTTCAAATTTAAGTTCTTGAAGGTATTTTCTAGTCTGTGCAGCGGTATGAGGGAGCGCATTGTCGTGTAACAGAATGACACCTTCCGACAATCTCCTTCTCCGTTTTGTGCGCATTGCTTGCTTTAACTCATTCCGAGTTATATCATATCATGCTAACACTGTTTTGGGATACACGATGCCCTATCCTTGAACAGTATCTAGAGCATGGAACTACAATAACAAGTGCATCGTATTCTGACATGCTTCGGAATGAGTTAAAGCAAGCAATTCGCACAAAACGGAGAGGGAGATTGTCGGAAGGTGTTATTCTGTTACACGACAATGCGCGCCCTCATACCGCTGCACAGACTAGAAAATGCCTTCAAGAACTTAAATTTGAAGTTCTCGACCATCCAGCCTACATTCCAGACCTGGCACCTTCAGATTTTTACCTGTTTGGATCACTAAAAAACGCTTTGATAGGTCAGCGATTCCAAGGCGATGATGACTTGAAGGAGGCGGTGTATGACTGGCTACGCACACAGCCAAAAACATTCTTTTGTGATGGCATTAGGAAGCTTGTAGATCGCTGGACTAAATGTATTGAGAAACAGGGACACTGTGTTGAGAAGTGGTTGTTTATAATCTATCAGATGTGAAAATAAAATTGTGAAAATAAAAAGTGGGATACTTATTGAATTACCCTCGTGTGTGTGTGTATATATATTAGTGATGTAGGTCACATCCGCATCCGCATCCGCGGAACATCCGCACATTTTCTCGCATCCGCATCCGCGTCCGCATCCGCACATTTGCTCGCATCCGCATCCGCATCCGCGTCCGCATCCGCACTTTGGACTGCGGATGTCGTGCGGATGTGGCCCGTTGAGATAAAACGTCATTAATAAGCGGAAATTATCAAATTCTACTATATTAATAGAACTAGTTCATTGTGCGCAAAAGTGATGCAAGCGACAAGACGAGAGGCTGTTCTTGTATGAAGTTACTCTCTTGCAACCTACTTAGATCCACGTTACAAAGCTAAGTTATTTTCACCTAGTACATTAGAACAAGTTAAATCATCACTTGGCAAAGCAGTTGAAGAGCTTCAATCTCTTGAATCTGTCGCTTCGCCACCCACCAAAAGAATAAAATTTCAGTGACAGAACCAACACCTTCAACAAGCAAATCTATCACAGAATCTCTCTCTCAGTTTCTTGAGTCAAGCAGCAATGACGAGACCTACGCGATGTCAAAAGATGTAGTAAAAATGATCGAGAGCTATCACCAAGAAAAACGCCTGGCTGCATGTGACAATCCTATTAGTTGGTGGAAAAATACGCAGAATATCTATCCATACTTGAGTAAACTTGCAAGGAAACATTTAGCCTGTCCTCCAACAAACGTACCAAGCGAGAGATTATTTAGCAGTGCTGGATTAATATATGATGAAAAGAGAAACAGACTGGCAGCAGAAAAGGCAGAAAAATTAATGTTCCTTAAGCATAACCTTCCTATAATTAAGTTTGAACATTAAACGATGAACATCTTAGTTTACTTTATTTTAATTACTCATTTATAAATATGCCTAATAAAACTTTAAACTTAATATAAATAGTTATCAAGCTAATTAAAGATCTCTTTCTATAAGGGTGGAGGTTGGGGAAAGAGGTCGGTGGGGTGCATTTGAGTTGGGTTCACGTCCCGCATCCTGGTAACACAATTATGGTTTCTAATTGTGGCTGAATCTCAACAAAATATAACGAATTTATTTGCAGACGAATTCACTAATTGATTTCTATATTAGTTAGATGCTTGATATTATTTTATATGTTCAGAGAAAAGTACAGCAATTATTGTACAATTAATCAATTATACTACATTATAGCTACAGCTCTCTCTATATAATAACTTATTATATACGTTAAACACAACAAATCTCGAATATATCCTAAAAAATAACGAAAATGTAGACATCCGCATCCGCATCCGCGGATGTTTAAATCAAACATCCTCATCCGCATCCGTATCCGCGGATGTGAACAAAATGACATCCGCTACATCACTAATATATATAATATATATATATATATACACACACACACGCACACACACACACACACGAGTGTGTGTGTGTGTATATAATCGTTGAAAAGTTGGAAATAGGTGCAAATTTTGTGGCTTATGTTTCACAAGTGATGATAAGGGTTAAATCAAATGAGATAAAGTTGACCCCTAATGTCGATCTAATTCATTACACTACCAAAAATATTGGAATAACATATAAAAATAAAAAATAACTTCACAATGTATTTAAAAGGTTGTAGAAGTATCCTTGGCTTTGATGACAGCATCAGTTTCAGTCCCCACAATCTTACGCAATAGTCATACCTGCAATATGACATTCAACTATCTTGCCACGTTCAGACACCGTCAACTATGGTTTATGTATGTATAAATAATACCTCCAGAAATGAAAGGAAGAGAGAGGCAGCAATTTCATATATTTAAGTCACCAACACCGCGCAGTAACCATGGAAACTAATAGTAATATACAGCCTTTGAAGGAAACCTTTTATTTGTAAACGTATTATAAGAAACAAAGGCAGTTATTGTTTTTATTAAATCTTTGACTGGTTATAATTCGAGTAATAATAGTATGTCTGCATCGTTTCTCAAACTAAGAACATTTTTTTAGATAATAAAAGTGTTAATAGTAAATGATGAATGAAAACAACTTCTTTCAACTTACAGAAAAACCACAGGTCGTCACGGTCAACCTCCAACCGAAGGAGAACGCCCTTAAACACAACTGCGAAAAGTACGAGCTCGTGACTCGAGGGAAAGGAACTGCCATTATACGCCGAGGAGCGAGTTTCACGCTTGAAGTCGAGTTCAATGGAGAAGCTGACCTCAAGAAAAAACAGTTGTTAAGGATTTATTTTAACTTTGGTATGCTTATTAAATGTTTATTTAACACTTATTATTTAAAATATTTCTTAATTAATTTAAGTGTGATAATTGCAGTACAAAAGAATCGAGAACTTTGGTAGTATATAATAAGAGTATTTTTCATAAGATGACTAATACTTTATGGAATCTATATTGTAGTGTCACAGTTGATTTTTCATTAACTCTATAGGATGCTTCTTATTTCGGATGTAAAGTTTAAAAAAAAGAAGCTTTTTCTGTAAATGAAGTACTGTATAATGTTTCTATGTGAATTAAAGGACCTCGACCATTGTTCAATAAGGGAACGCAAGGCGTTCTGGAACTCAGTGGCAAAAGGCTTTTCGACAAAAATCATGAAGAGTGGGATCACAGAGTAATTAGTGAAACGGGCAACAAAGCTCTCATTGAGGTAAGTATTCAGATTAAACATTTTATTTTATTTTCAACAAAGTCACAACTGATATGACTTGAACCTTTCTGCGCGAAAGATCATCTAAAATCAATTGCTCAAAATGGTTCAAAGTTTCACTAGATTCTGTGAATCATGTAGAGCAGGGGTTCCCAAGCATTTTCCAGTGCGACCCCTTCTAGTGCTGTTGCCTATCCAGTGCGACCCCAAGTCATTACGAAGAACAAGTATATATATATATATATATATATATATATATATATATATATATATTGAGGAAGAATCTTAAAATAAATAGACATATTTTTATACGTATTTATTTAACTGTAAAAACAAATAAGGAAATGTATTACATAACTCAAGAGTGTAAAAGTAAACATTGTCAGAAACTATTTACAACTCTCTCATGTTTAATATGTAATATAAAACAACATATCAATCAATATTCTAAGTTCCTACTCTATCATATGTCTGATATGCTATAACAGTGGCATATTTCATATCTGACATGTGTATTGTGTACATTATGATTTGATTAATTTTTTGTACCTGGGGGTATATGAGGTTAAGGAACATAGCATACAATTTTCTAAGTTGATGTTTGAAATACGGTTACGGTACTCATTTTTCATAAATACCATTGACGAGAAAGCTGCCTCACAGATATAGGTGGTTCCAAATTGTACCAGAACTTTGATAGCTCGATTTTTAACAGTCGAATGTCTCTCTGCTAAAGTAATCCAGAACTTTTCTACGTCATCATAGATATCAAAATTCACCCTTGCCTCATTGTCATTGCAAAGACACTTGCGACCCCATCGACCACATTGGCTCCCTGCGACCCTTTGTGATGAGGCTTGCGACCCCATTTGGGGTCGCGACCCCGGGTTTGGGAACCACTGATGTAGAGGCTGTTGACGAACTCTCAAAATTGAGAAAATCCTTTTTCCGATTCATTACGATCCATTTTTATATTTTAACAAATATTTTTTAGTTGAATCGTAATAACCCTTTCCATTTGCTCATTTGATTAATTTCCTGAATGTTCCAGAATTTATGTTCTCAATTTCAATTTCAAGGCATATTAAAGTTATCTTTCCCAGAATTAAATTCACGCAAAATTATGAAGTGTGTATCATATAAACACTGCACCAAACTTTATCGAAAAATATAACTGATTTAGCGGGTAAATGAGGTAATTTATAGCAGTTAGAATTGTTAGAATGGCACAGTTAATTTACGAGTGAGAAAGGAAAACAAAAGATTAAAATTGCGGACCTGATAGAATGGTAGATGCACGACAATTCTCGAGTGCGTATAAGAATGCGACCACGAGGAAAGTAGCTAGCTATTATACATTATAGTGATAATGTAATTTTTAAGTGGTTCATAGAAAATTGTTGATTCATATTGAAAATATAGTCAAAGCAAGTTAGTGTTCGGATTAAGATTGTTTGATACTAAAGAATTTAGTGAGAGAAGTTTGGCAATAGTCCATAGTGCAAAATATATTTAGTTGGATTTCGTGAGACGAATTGTGTTATAGGTAACTCTGTTTCTATCATAGTTTACGAGGCATCTACTCCAGACCAGTGGTTCGCAACCTTTTTCTCACTCGTAAATCCATAGAAGAATATGGATTATTTTTGAGGACCCCCTTAGTGAAAATAATTTGTGCATTCTAATTTTGTGCGAATTAGAATAAACCCCTTGTCTTCCGCAGACCTCTGAAACTCATTCATCACCCAGGTTGCGGATCACTGCTCTAGACAGTGTAGTTATCCGTAATTTGGTACTAGGTACATTAGTTCGTTCCACTAACTCGAGAGAGAACATCCTTAGTAAAATTAGATCTCGGGTTGTGGGTCAAAATGCTACTTCCTTAGAACACTTCGAATTTGTTGAGGCTATCAAGTCATTGACTTGTAGGCCTATATCACTCTTATTGATCGTTTCGTTTGTATATACTGTAGTTCCGTAGAATAAGTAGATTGTAAATTTCGTAGATTTAAGATTTACTAAGAAATATTCTTAGGATTTTATTTTCGTATAGTCGTATGCGCTTCACTTACAGACAGTATACGTAACTCGGTGGTCCTTCGAAACAACCCTTCACTTCAAAGAGTCAAACTCTGCGGGTATGCTTTGGTCGAACCAGCCATAAAAGCCTGTTGGCAGGATTGTAGGAGTGAGCGGATAAAATCCCATATATAGGATTTGTATAATGCCAATCTTTTTTTAGATCAGTGTGCCCCATGATGTCCCGGTTGGGGTTTGGAGGTTGGTATTTGAAACGAAATCGAGGGATGGCCGTGAAGTAAACAGACACGTTCTGCGTTCAGATTCATTGTTGTATATTCTCTTCAACCCTTGGTGTAAACGTACGTTTATTCCTTTTGGAGCTAAACAAAGATGTTTTAACTCCATTAAAATTAATAAAGAATCTTTTAACAGACCTCAGTAAAATGAAAAATAAATAAATCGAATCCGCGAATTAGATTTTTTTAATGTAAAAATATGATTATGAATGTTTTGTGTGTCAGCGAATTTGTTGTCCACGAGTTTGACGCTTTTAAACGCGTGAACCAAATTTTCTTACATTCTAAAAATATTTTGAATCTTGAAATCACGAATTTAAGAAAATGATCATTCCATTTCAGATGATGATGTTTACCTGAATGATGAAGAGAAACGTCAAGAGTATGTTTTAAATGACGTTGGAAAGGTAGGAACTGTTTATATATATATATAGGGTGAACCAAATGTAGGTGGACAGTAAATGATAACGTTTATTTTGAGAATACATATTTAATTTTTTTGTATACTATAATACAAAATAAAATTTAAATAAATTTAGTTATAATATTTAATATAATATAACACAAACACCATAGTTATAATGAACACCATAGTTTAATATAATATAACACAAACCGTATTCAACCTACTGTCCACCTACTTTTGGTTCACCGTGTATATGAATAGAAACGACGTAAATAAGGAGCGTCTCTGCACACGGGGAAGAGAAATAACGAATAAATGAAAAATGAGGCGAACCGCCCGGGAATTGAACCCAGGGCCTTCCAATTGCCGGTTGGATGCGCTACCATTACACCCAACCGGCAATTGGAAGGCTCTGGGTTCAATTCCCAAGCGGTTCGCCTCATTTTTCATTTATTCGTTATTTCTCTTCCCCGTGTGCAGAGACGCTCCTTATTTACGTCGTTTCTATTCATTTATATACTGCGTGGTCATTGCAGTTAAATGCATATATATATATATATATATATATATATATATATATATCTTGTTTTTAAGGTATTGTTTCACCTTCGTAACAGCAAAGGCCATTTGACGGAGGAGACCTATAGCTAGTGTTGCAGAAAAAACTTGGTTTTAATTTGTTTTAAATTTAGCTCATTTTTAGCCATTTTAAATTATTTTTAATTTAAATTATTGTAAGTTAACAAAACGATATTGAACAAGTATTTGAGGTGACTTCACTTGTGCAAAACAGCAAGAATGGAATAATGACCTCCTTAAACTGGGCTTCCATTAGATATGTTTAAAAAAAATAAGCTAGGTAAAGTCTTATTAAACACAGTGGTAATACTTAATTAATTAATTAATTAAACATAAATATAAAATTATCATAAACTGATTAGTCGGATATTAGTTGTCGCAAAGCGTTTATGCATAAGTCAAATTTGTGTCATTTTTTTGTATTTTTCATGGCAACGCACGCTCCAGCATAACTACATTACACTTATTACTTACCACTAAAAATCGCTGTATGATTAACATGCAGGAATCTCTTTTATTCGCTCCACCTTGCTCAACTAAAAGTTTTAATTATTAGGGAATGAAATTGCAAATTTTAAAGTTATTTGACCTCTAAATTTACTTATATTTACGCATTTAATACTGAAAAGGAAGAGTGAAAATAAAGTAATAAAAGCTACCGAAAGATGGCGGAGCAGTTGTGACAAAGTTTTGAGTACAGTATAGGCTTAAAACAATGTAGAAAATAGTTGCTTCTTGCCATATTGTCCCGTGATTTGGGTCAAAAGTAGCCAACAATATCCGTGTTAAAATTTGAACATTGCATAACAAAATTTGAACTTCAACTTTGAAAATAACTTTTTTTACCATCTTCAATGTACACAGTAATTTTAATTGCCGAAACAAAATTAAAAAGTTTGACAAATAAAAATAAAAACAAAAGGGATGTTCAGTTACAGATTCGTCGGATTGGGATCAAGTAGTCAAAAGGAAACTCGGAATTATTATTTAAGATGCATTTCACAAAATCCTGAGTATAATTTTGTTTTTGGTAGATCTGGGTAGGTGGTTACCCAACATCAAAAGGTCGCCATTGGGTATTTGGTCAGTTTGACGACGCTGTCCTTCCCGCTTGCGTTCTTCTGATGGAGAGATCCGGTGTCACTCCTGAGCAAAGAGGAGATCCAATTCTTATCTCGAGAGCCGTTTCGAAGATGGTAAGAAAAACCGATAAATCATTCGGACTTAGATTTGATTTTCACAGTATGAGTATATGTTCTGTATATAAAGTAAGTTTAAGTATTAACGACGGACTTTGATTATTGTTATTTATAGCATTAATTTTATAATCCTAAATATTATCAGGGCGGAATTTATAAATGTTAATTCGACCCGTGACCTGATAGTAAAAGCATATTTAAGATTTTACGAAAGTAACATGTGAAAGATATTTATGATGAAAAAACCACGAAGGAAAGGAAACACAGAATGGTGCTCAAGCGCTTTCATCTAATGACATCCTCAGGATGTCATTAGACGAATGCGCTTGAGCACCATTCTGTGTTTCCTTTCCTTCGTGGTTTTTTTTCATTATATATATATATATATATATATCCTTTTCATTTTAAGTTCTTTGTATCCGTATGAACTGATACCGCTTCGGTTTGTACGTATGTTTATGAATGAAATATAATCCAACCAATACTGTTCAGGTAAACAGCGATGATGACAGAGGATTACTCATCGGACGATGGGATCAAGAGTACAGTGATGGAATAGCTCCTTCAGCATGGACAGGATCAATTAAAATTATGGAGCAATACTTGCGGTCGGGACGTGGTGTCAAGTACGGACAATGCTGGGTCTTTTCAGGACTTACAACCACTGGTAAGAGTGATAGCGGGAATCAAAATTAAATGATGAAAGTTAATATGAGAAGATAGTTTTCTGTTTTAGTATTCCGGACGATGACAAAATTTTGTTTGATTCATGAATCATTTCAGAAAAGGATCGTACATTTTTATAGTTCATTTTGGCTTCAATATCTTTTCGATTATTTATTTTATACAAAATAGGCGACGAAGTAATTTAGAAAAACTTTTATTTATAATTATTTTTGTTCATTTTAAATTCAGAAGAGAGAATTCATTGTTTTGGTTTCATCAAATGAAAGCTATTCTTTCAGAAGATATTAATGAAGTCGTTGAGAAATATCTAACAAATAATATTTAGAAGGAAAGGAAATTATTATTATTATTATTATTATTATTATTATTATTATTTCTTTTGCTGTAACCTTTTCTGAATATTAGTGAAGCATTTCCGGTTTTCATCAGTTCTTGAAAATTAACTTTAGTTCTAAATTTTTGTGTAAAGATGTAATTTCTTCATCTTAACATCCTTTTACACCCTTTCTTCATATTGCAGTGTGCCGATGTCTCGGTATTCCTTGCCGAAGTGTGACCAACTTAAACTCCGCTCATGATACCAACATGTCACTCACCATCGATAAATACGTAGATAAAGAAGGAAACGACTTAAAGTAAGAACTTAAATCACGTGATCGTACTCCAACAAATGTTAGAACTCTCTCTCTCTCTCTCTCTCTCTCTCTCTCTCTCTCTCTCTCTTCTGAACTCTCGAACTGCGTGCCTTCTCCTTATTTAAGGAGAGCACGCAACACCACACTTTCGACACTTTGACCTCATTCCTTTTCTGTCCAACTGTCTAATGCGAGGGTTAATCGGTATTTTCACTCTTACACCTACTCAACCGGTGAACTTTGGAACAATCTTCCTCAATCCATCTTTCCCCCTGTCTATGACCTCCAATCTTTCAAACGCAATGTCTAGGCACCTCGAAAACCCCAGACCTTGATTTTGACTATCTTCTTCTTCTATGTGGGGGGGGGGGAGCGCTTTTGCGGGCATTCGCCCTTGGCCCCCCCCCTCCTTCCTGCATAAAAATATATACGAGTATATGCATACATAATGTAATTTAACCCCTGTAATTTAGTTCAGGATTTCGGGGAAGCGATGACTCGGTCTGGAACTTTCATGTGTGGAACGATGCATGGATGGCCCGTCCTGATCTTCCCTCTGGATACGGCGGTTGGCAGGCGATTGATGCCACGCCCCAGGAAGCGAGTCACGGTAAGGAATAAGTTTTGAGAACGCAGGAATGGCGGAAGGGAAATTCAAATTTGTGCGATCATTCATCATTATTCGTGTTTCGTCAATAATTCATAAATAGTCTTCGGATTATTATTATTATTATTATTATCATTGAAATTATTGCATTTTCAAATTTTGATGCCCTTTCAAGTAATATTCTCTAGTTATTATTAAATATTTTTATAAAATAATAGGAAAAAGTGTTAGTGAAAGACAAACCGTAGATAATTATTTCAGTCCAGTCACTGACTAGAATAAAAGAAGAAACTAACTTTGATTTTTGAAAACTATATACTAATCTACCTACTGAGTACTTTCTTTTTATTGTTTGATGGAGTTGTTTAACTACCCGCGCGACATCTAAAGCCATATGACGGAGGGGACCTACTACTACAGCTTTACTCGGGGTCCGAACCATGGGTCGCTAAATAATCCGCACGCGGAGGACGTTCCCTCATCCGACTATTACCCAGACCCAATATCGCTTAACTTCGCTGACGAACGGGAAGCGGTTTAACGACATTGGCTATCGCGTATCCTTTAAACGTAACTGACTCTTATTAATAAAGTTTCAGAACGAAATTGATGATAATAATAATAATAATAATAATAATAATAATAATAATAATAAGAAGAAGAAGTTCAATGAGGCGATGAACCACTTACGTATCTGGGTTACGTCGTGACCACATCCCAACACCACTTCCCGTTACATCAGCGATGTTAAACAACGTTGGGTCTGTTCAGTAGATGAATGGGTAACCGCGTTCAGATGATGTATCGACCCGTGGTTGGGATTCCACATAAAATTAGATATTGTCGCGAGACCTTTGCCCTCATAACGCTTAACCCCTTTTTCTCCCATAAAAAAAGTGCGTAAAAACTAGAGTATTTTTTGATAATTTTTTCGAGTTCTTAAAAAGATTTCATGGCCATATTTTATTTCTTGAATTTATAAATATGAGCATTATTTTATATTGGATTTTCTCCATCTACTTTAACAATTTTAATTTTAATATATTTACCATCATGTGGTGTTTTACCATTTTAAAATTAGTTCTTGAAAATATGTGTGGTAACGGGACGAAACGTCAACTTGTATACTCAGAACTTATCTTTCATAAATTTTTTTTAACTGATAACGTGATTTTCAGGAAATTGGTGATAGATATTATTATTATTATTATATTATTATTATTATTATTAACAAAACGTAACCAGCATTTAATATGAAGGTGACGCAACATTTTCCCTATCTGATAAGGACCGCTACCTACTCTACGAGAAAAAGGAATGAGGGAGCTCATTCGTATACATTTATAGCTGCTTAAATGCGAACAGATTATAGTTAAATATCTCATAGAACTAGTATGAGGCCCTCCTTCCAAGAAGTGACCAAGCGACAAAAGTAAAAAACGCCGACAAACGCAGTTAAAGTTGTACCAATTTGAAAGTGACATAACTTTTGAACTTTCGAAAATATTTCGGAGGTCCGGTGCTAGTGGCTCCGAGAAACTGATACAATGAGAAAATGGACGGACATAACTGCGTTTTCTGGCGTTTTTTACTTAGCCGCTTCTTAGGAGGGCCTCATATATGGTCATATCAAATAAAAAATAGAATATAAATTTCAGTATAATTATTATAGACAAAAGATAATTAATAAAACATGAGAAAAAAGAACTGGGTGGGATTTTCGATAAAAACTAATTTTCAAAGGACATTTCGACCACATATTAAACAAACTATTAAAATTTGCGTATACGAATATTTTGCATACATTAAAATACCACATTCCAAGTTTGGGGAAATTGAAACCAGTATGTTGTCTGTTCCTTCAAAGTGTTGGTGATATAGCATAATAAAATGTCAAACTCGTGTCGCACTAAAATCACCCGAGAACATAAGATTCAAATTCTTTAAAATGACTTAATAAGCGTGAATATCTGCGTATCCTACTTATTAAAATATAAAATATCTTATAAGGAAGCCTTTGTGCAGTTATCGAAAACATGTCAAACGTTCAAGTAAAGTTTAATCAAGAAATTTACGCTAAATTTGTTTTAGGTTCGTTAAATGAATTCAGACCAGTCAAAATGGTTCTTTTCTGACTACATTCATATTAATAATTTTGGAATGGGTCTGTTGTCTATTGTATCTTTTACCATTCAGATACTGTAAGTACCTCATCTTAAAATTAGTTCAGAACTCGAACCTTTTGAATCAGTTGACCGAAAATGACTTTTCAGTGTTACTAAAGCAGGACAACCGTTAAGGTAGTTCCAAAAATTTAACTTTACATTTGAGATATTGAGAGATTCTTCTTTGGAATGGTGAACATACAGGTTAATATTCCGCTGAACTCAAACCAGTACCTTAACATGACAACATGTAGGAGGAGATTGTAGACACCAATCGACCAGGGAAGGTACTCCGCGGTGGATGTTAGGCAGGAGTCAGGGAGTGCTGGAACTCCCATTTCTCCCGTCACTGTCCTCCTTAGCTGATCTTTTTCCGTGTCTCATCTACCCTGTGAGCAGTCCAGCATGCTCTGAAACACACACACACTTCTCCCTCTATTCCTCACTACACATACGCGCATCTTACGCACTACTCAACCTTCTCAAAATTTATATTTAAAAAAAAGGCATCATTGAGCCTTGGAGACCTTGTTTTTGTGCTCTCTCCGTCTGGTGTGGAGAGGTCACTTTTGCGGGCGCTCGCCCGTAGCCCCCTCCTTTCACCATAAAAAATTATAAAAATAATATTCCGAATCTTACGAAAGATAATGTGGAAAACTGTTTGATATAGTGTACAAATGATTATAAAGCAATAAATAATTATAAAGCTACGTAGTCTACATTACGAACGAAAAGTGTCCCCCTGAGCGCCCCACCTAGGTTACATATAATTATAAAGCTTAGTTTCAGGCTAGTAATTTTTGTTCATATATATGTATTGCTTAGACGTGGTTAGGCTAGGATAGGTTAGGGTTAGAGAGCTAGGTTAGGTTACGTTGGGCCCTCACCAGTAAATATGTTCCTGGTTAATTCTGACGTAGTTTGAAGGAATCTGACCACGTTTCATTTCTAAATTTGTGAGTCTTCAAATACGAACACTGACAATATCTCGAAAACTGCTCATTTGCGCAAGAAGTGGGTGTCAGATTCTTTCAAAGCGCATCAAAAGTAACGAGAAAAATATCTTTTGGTCATTAATTGCCGGTTTGAGTTCAGCGGAATATTTGCCAAGGTACACTTAAAAATGAACGCTTCATATAGAAATTTTTGTACTGTTAAAAATAAATTTTAGATGGCTACTGCACTCGGGTAAAAGAAAGTCATTGAATTAACGAAGAACTTACAATCTTCACCAAAGTTTGCGTTGTCAAATGACAATCTATAAAGATATACAGGTATACCCCGTTATTCATAGCTTCGATATTCGTAACTTCGCTTATACGTAATACTGTATAGTTTTTGACACCAAATTCCGCTATTCGCAAACCCAGCTCCGTTATTCGCAATGCCAGATAAGGGAAAAAATAATTCACAATTCCGCCTGCTACCAAACGCGGCGCAGCATACCCGTATCCTAGGCCATTATTCGAGAAAAGGCACGGTCTTTGTGGCGAGATGTGAGGAAGGAAGTCGTTGGTGAAGGTGAGAGCAGTGGTGGTGAAACTTTCAGTGCGAGTCGAGAGTGGTTTGACCCCAGTCGAAGGTGGTTTGAGGAAATAAATTACAGTACAGGTATGTTTATTCTTTTATTGATGTTATTCATAACTTACTATGTTAATACAGGTCCGTATTTGTGTTTTATACTCACTTTATGTATCGTATGGGAATGTATCCAAACATCTTACTGTCTGAAAAATGGCCACCGGAACGAATCCCCCCCCATAAAACACGTATTTATATGGGAAAAAATGATTCGTTATTCGCAATTTCGCTATTCGTAATGAGTCTGAGGAACGTAACTCTCGCGAAAACCGGGGTATACCCGTATTTCTTTATAACGTAACTTGACATTTTCACTGCTACGAGACGCGCCAATTGTAATGAAGTTGATCATGACACAGTACAAGTGACGAAGATAAATAACTGAATTAGCTTCAAATATTTCGTGACTAACAAAATTCTCTTTTCCAAAATACGCGTTTCAAAACTTTAAAATAAAAAATGCGAATAATTAATATATAAAACAAAAATTGCTCACTTATACTTTATTATTACATTAAATTTTTATTTTATTAAATTTGTATTTTATATTTTATAACGGAAGAATACCTAAATTATTATTATTTTTTTTACATTTTCAAACATACTCTGCTTATTATAAATGCCAAAAAAACTTCACTTTTTTCTACGTGAAGGTCAAAATATGAAAATAAAAACCCACTCTAATAGACAGAGTTTATTTCCGCAACAGTTTCGATGCCCACTGGCATCCTCCTCGTTTTTCTGTATCCACCCGAGGAGGATGCCAGTGGGCATCGAAACTGTTGTGGAAACAAACTCTGTCTATTAGAGTGGGTTTTTATTTTCATACTGCTTATTACTTCATTCTACAATTTCTATTTGTTCAATTTATTGTTACTCTATTTCTATTTTTTTTTAATAACTACCGAATACTACTAAAACTTTTTGTAACGCGTCCATTCGATTAATGGTTTAAAAAAGTAACATTTCAGAGCAAGTAAACCCTTTATCCCTTTAACGTGACTGTAGTGCGTTAAAAATGCTAAGCAACCCGCTCAGATTGACCAGTATCAGATCCAGCCTAAATCGAATATCAACGAAGAAAGGCGTGCTAATTTTACGAGTATGAAAGCTACAGTATTTGAAATTTTCTTTGGCAAAGCTACTTAAAATATGCGTAAGCTTTAGTGCACTGTTGGTTTGTAACATTTAGTATGGATTTTGTTTTCGGAGTGCATAATTGTACATACATTTTCATTTCACTTTTTTTCACTTGATATTTCGTTTTCATTTCAGCTGAGAAATTAATTTCATATTTGAATTGCTGTTTTCTCTAACTTCGGAATAACCCAAAACAAACTTTGGCTATTTTAACTTAAAAACATTTAGGGTCTACTAGTAAATACCAGTAGGCTTGTGTATGTTATTTTACTTAATATCAAATCAAGTTCTCGTACAATCGCTTCAAAAGGTCACGTCGTGAAACTCATTTTTGTTACCAACTATAGACGTCTGTCTCGGCTATATTTATGTAATGAAAATGAAAAGGTTTATTGGCAGACTATAGTCCATATGACAAATATTAATTATTAATACAATGACAGTTCATACACTAAGGATAGAAATATATACAATTGTTTAGAAATAATACTGTAATGTCGAAGTTAAGTAGAGCTACAGAAAGGCGTTTTCATACCAAGAATTGCATAGCTTAGAGGATAAATGGCAGGACTCATGGATAGCTTGGATGATCGGGTTGGTTGATTTTTTAATTCTTTGCATTAGACTGTATTGAGCACGTCTTGTTACCTCCGGAAAACTCGGGACATTGCGGGTAGCAAACACTTGCGAAGCTGAGCATCTCGGGGGTAATTTATGTAAGAGTCTAAAAGACCTGTTGTACAGCAAATTTAGGGTTCTGCCAGAACCTTTTTTATAATTCACCCACAGTTGCTGTCCGTATATATTACTACAGAAAGTACGAAAGAGAGTGTCTTTAGCTTCACTTGTACAAAATCGAAAGTTCCTTATGGTCATATTCGCTTTAGCACACAGGCTTCGAGATTGTTTTTTTATATCCGAGTCATCACTCAAGGAGCTGGTAATAGTTTGACCCAAATACTTAAACTCCTGTACTTCCTCAATTACTTCACCATTCATTTTAAACCTTATATCAGCTGGCTGATTACAGCTTTTAGGATGAAATTGCATAACCTTAGTTTTGTAACATTAAAAAGAATATCACGTTTCTGCGAATACACTTCGCAGACTTTTAGTAGCCGATCCAGACCTTTAACAGAGGGACTTATTAACACCATATCATCGGCATAAACTAAGTTATTTATCCTTGTGTTATCTATACAACATCCCACTGTTGCCTCATTAAGTGAAGCAATTATTCCGTCAATATACACATTAAACAGCATAGTGGAGAGCAAGGAGCCTTGTCTCACCCCGCAAGAGGAGTCAAAACACTCGGATAGTACATTGCCCCACCTAACGGTGAAAGATTGGTGGGAATACCAAAATTTCAATACGTTTAACATGTATATAAGAACCTTCCTGTCTTCTAGTTTTTCAAATAAAATATTGTGGTTCACCCAATCATATGCCTTACTTATATCTAGGAAACAGCTATAAATAGTTGAATTACTGTCAATGTATTTAGATATTGTTTCTTTAAGTACATAGATACACAGGTCAGTTGAGTGGGACCTTTTAAAACCAAACTGATTAGATGTCCATAGGAAATCATTTAATCGGAGTAACAAGAGTTTTTCTAGTAGTTTCGAGAAGCAGGAAGCGACAGCAATAGGCCTGTAATTATTGCTGGACAGAATGTCTCCGTACTTATTTTTGACCAGCGGCAAGATATATACCCTCATGAACTCTGCAGGGATATAGCTATGAGCAAGCATGGCTGATAGGAGCAATGATATATGCAGACACACTACGCCATTGGCATATTTTAAGTGCTCATTCGATAAGTCATCTGCTCCTGACGCAGAACCAGTCTTTAACTCTTTAATTAACCTCTTTACTTCAGAAAATGATATCAAAGTATTTTCCCTTGTCCCTCCCACAGTCGTTTCGCTGCAATCTATCTTAAGATTATCCCTACTCACACTGTTTAGAATGTTAGAGTAGTGGTTTTTCCACAGCTTTGCAATTTCATCCTCCCCCGACACCCCATCGATTGTCGGAGGGAGGACATTTTTTACACCTGTTGATTCTTAACAAATTTCCAAAATTTGTTATTATCGTTATTTATGCGAGCTTCACAGGCTTTTGATGCTCAAATAGACTTTCTTCCTGTTTACATCGCCTTATGGCCGCCTTATACTGACCCTTACTTCTACACATATTCATGTATACAGGTCCTAATCTGGGTCTACCATGAAAGCACCACATATCATAGGCGTCTTTCGATTCCCTCTTCAGGGGGGCAATAAAATCATTCCATCCAGGAATAATCTTAGTATGATAGTTGTAAGATTTAATCAGGGGCTTCCTGCTTCTCTTAACAGGGATATTATCTTACTATAATACCTATCTATGAGTTTACAGTGAAAATCATTTGAGCAAGGATTACTACTACAGGCAAGATGCAAAATTTCTAAATTATTAAAGAGGTGACTTGTTCTGTCTTTGCATTCTATTCTCTGTTGCATATTAACAATGGACCAATCGACGCGATTATTCTTACCTATTGAGTTCTTGTTAAGTCGTGTTGCGCATAAATTGGTAAAGTTAATTAATATTTCTAATGGTCTATGATCCGAAGAAGGAAATCATGCAGAATATGAACTCTGACAATTCGATCCTTTAGATTATTACTAGTGAGACAATGATCAATCCACCTGGTAGTACCACTCATATCACTAACGTATGTAAAATTACCACTGGTTACCCCTAATACATCTACATCACTTATACTTAAATTGGCCGACTCGCACATGTTACCCAATTCTACAAAGAATTCCGAGTTCACATGCGCGTTAAAGTTCCCCATTATTATACAGTGGGAATACTTGGGGTTATCTGATAATGACTTAATTTTGTACAGCAAATCAATGTATTCATCTAGATTACTGCCGTTGTTGTATAGTAAATAGCAGTTTACAATTAATATGCAATCATTGTTCACTTGTAATTCAATGCCTAACAACCTTACATTATCGCTTGTTAAAAATTGTATATGTTTTGACAAATTTTTCCTTATTAAGAAAGCAACACCACCAAAAGGCCTACCGTACATTAATTCATCTGACAAGTCTACTGCTGATGACGCATGGTACATAAAGTCATCATGGATGGTAGAGAGGAATTTTAGCTCTTGCTTAGGTAGCCAGTGCTCCTGCAGGAGTATCAAATCTGCACTGTCACAGATTTTATGAACATCTACAGTTGAATTCCTCACTGACCTTACATTATATGAGACTATTTTCAACAAGTTATCCGCCATGACTGATATAAAATTTATTATTAGTAAGATTATTATTATACACAGTACAACTTTCAGGTATTACCGTTAGGGCGCCTATTATTATTATTATTATTATTATTATTATTATTATTATTATTTTGCCTGTTATCAAATCTCCTGGAAAAGTGAATAAACTCCTTAACAATAATACCGTCTGGCCACTGACTCATATTATACGGGTTGAAATGCAATTTACACCTTTAATTATTACTTTAAATGAGTTATAATACGGAGATTTTGTGTTTAGTTTATTAACTAGCAATATAATGTGTTCACCAATGACTTCTTCCATCATGTGTCGAATATCGCTTGCCTCGTTCGAGAGCTGAATTCGCGACACAAAGAGGGTGAGATTCCCCATCGGTGGCCTCGCCACGGAGACCGGTTGAGGGAACCTTCGGGAAGGGCGCCTGTTAACAGTGACCCACCCGTCTTCCTCCCTCGATCTCACTGAGGCAGGGTTCGCCTGCCTGGGGGATGGGTGGCACAACCTTTTGGGGATAGGAGGCCCCTCCCCTGCTCTGTGGCTTGGTGAGGGTCTGTTAGCGGGGTTTATAACTTGACGGCCGCGCGTGCCCCTCCTTCTTCGGTGGGAAGGGGGGGGGGGACTGTGCATCGAGCGAGGGGTAATGAATGTAAGAGTTGTGTCACTAAAGCGTAATGAGTGTAAGAGTTGTGTCACTAAAGCAGTTCATATTGTCTCAAATTTGTCATTTAACTCGATAGAGGCTCTGTGCTGAAAGCTATATTTCTGCATTGCAATAATTTTATGTTTGTATCCTCTGTATTATTATTATTATTATTATTATTATTATTCAGTCTGGCATTTTTACTGTTTTTCCTTTCTCAAAGTAGTTTATTCATTGTGTGCTATCAGTAACATCAAATGAACGGTTTTCTCATCTTCTCTTCCAGGAATTTACCAGTGTGGTCCTGCATCCTTGGAGGCAATTAGACGTGGACAGACAGACAAGCTTTATGACGTTAATTTTGTCTTGGCTGAAGTAAATGCCGATGTTGTGCAGTGGCAAATAGATGACACTGAGAAGGATGGATTTAAGAAGCTCGGCTCCAATATGCGGCGGTACGCGATAGTTTCACTGAAAATATGCAATAGACAATCATTTTACAATAGACAATAATTTTATGTTTCCACTGAAAATATGAAATAGACAACCATTTTAATATGGGAAAGCATACATGTACACTAAGTTTTGGTTACATTACAGTTTGGAGAATCTGATATAAAAAATGTCTATTTTTCTAGCATTGGTCGACAAGTGCTGACAAAAAAACCAGGAAGAGCCACTGATGAAGAATTGTTTTCGAAAGATCGTGAAGATATTACTGATGAATATAAATCTCGTGAAGGGTCAAAAGCAGAGAGAGTAACCCTTCACGCAGCAGCGAGAAAGTAATGCAATTTAGAAAGGAAGAAATAGAGAATGATATAATATATATATATATATAGTAGAGAAAAAGGGGAAAAACTGTTCTTGGATCTTTTATAAAAATTTGAATTTTCTCATTGCAGAACTAGAGCCGCTCGTCACGCTTTCCGATTTCCTTCCATCGCGGATCAAGATGTTGAGTTAGAGCTGCATGACGTCGAGAGAGTCCCGATTGGGGAGGACTTTGCAATAAGTGTTACAGCGAAGGTAAATCATATTATTATTAAAGGATGTAAAAAAGCGCACGAGAGGAATGATGTTTACTTCTACTTCTAATTTGATTACATCTTTAATCTTCGATAATTTTAATTCTTTAAAAAATGCACTTGAATGATCATGAAAACCAGAATCAGATAATATCTTTATTGATCGTCTTTTAATAATAAATATTCTATTTAAAACATTGTCAGCCGAATTAGCTCATACAAAGTTCCAGTAGTAAGTACATCAAGTAAGGAAGAACAAGAGTGTAATACAGCGTTAGTAAATCCCGTTTAGGAACTATATGTCTAAGTTTAAACATTATAGCGACACTCCTAGAAAGCTTTTTATAGATATAGTAATTACAGTACATTGTCCTTCCACTGCGAGTTCTTAAAGCCTAAATCTTAAGGGCCAAATTAAATAAAATAAACAGTCCAGCTTCACAATTATTTGTCATTGTAAATTGTAAATCCAATGTATTATTTTATTATTAATAAAAGTTATTCAATTCACTATGTATATAAAATGCAATTGCAGAATATTTCTGATGCAAAAAGGACGGTATATTTGGTTTTATCTGCAGCGAGCGAATACTACACTGGAATAAAAGCAGAAGTGATCAAGAAAGTTGAAGGAGCGTTTTCGCTTAAGGCAGGAGAAAGTAAGTCATTCGTTATTTTTTGTTTCTTTCAGTTTTATTCCAGTGAATAATTGTATATAGAATTTTAGAAGGTTATTTTGACTGATACTTATGAATATTAAAATGTGTTTCATTTTTATTTTACAGCGCAAACTCTTAATTTAAAAGTTACTTATAAAGAATACTACGATAAATTGGTTGAATATGCGATGGTCAAATTGACAGCAATTGCAAATGTTATAGAGACAACCCAAACATGGATAGATGAAGATGACTTCCAAATCCTCAAGCCTTCCCTTAAGATTGAGGTAATGTACAGGGTGGGAGAAAAGTCTTTAAGGATTTTATACCTACAAATAATAATAATCTTTAAAGACTTTTCTCCCACCCTGCATATATGTAACTTTTATACTTCTGAGGCTCAAGTCTGTTGAACGCGTACAATTTTAAACAAACTTAATCTAATAATAATAATAATAATAATAATAATAATAATAATAATGACAAAAAACTGGCAATATTGCAGTAGATGCTTGCTTTATACTCGTATAAGATTCCCAGTATCGCGAACACAGCGATCAAAATAACTAATGTGACCCATTTTGCTAACTCCTGTGTTATTATTATTATTATTATTATTGTTATTATTATTATTATTATTATTATTACTACTACTACCAACACCCTCGGGAGTCGAAACGTCCGACCTCAGTGTCTTCACTCATTGAGCTTATGGGCATTGGCAAAATGAGAAACTGAGATGGAAGAGAATTTTCACGTTTTTTTCTTATAATCAAAATCCTTCCCTGATTGTTTGTTAGTTCTAAAACTAAACTAAACGAAGTCTTTAAAGTAACTTTATCCATAAATGTATTACAGCCAGTTCTGGTGTTCTTTATTCCTAGGTGCCTGCCAATGGAGCGGTAGGAAAGGCTCTTCCAGTTACAATCTCCTTCATGAACCCACTGGACATAGCTCTGAGAGAGTGCCGCTTGGTTATTGATGGTCCCGGACTAACAAGACCGAAGACTATTCATGTGAAGTAAGGAATAATACTACTTATTTTATTACTACTCTAGGTTACTCTGTGTTTCCACATATATTCATGCTGAAAAACTAAAGTGGGAGAAAAGTTAACTTCGCAGCCAAGTTGTGATATGTTAATTTTAATTTATTCTCTCATTATCAGTTACCAAAAAAAAAAAAAAATTGTTTACTATTATTGAGTGACAAATAGGAAAAGAGAGAGGTGCTTTCCTCTTAACGGGAATACCCAACCAGCCGCCACCAAACTGTTTGTTATGTATTTTTGCTCTCGTCATTTTCGTTTAAACTAACGAAAATATCACAACTTAACCTAACCAATCATCAAGGGCGCACAGTTGACCTAACCGGGCATTCAGTTGACCTAACCGGGCATTTTCCATTATATTAACCTGTTAGGTTAATTCAATGCCCTGTTAGGTCATTTGAATGCCCGGTTAGGTCAACTGTACGTCCTTGATGATTGGTTAGGTTAAGTTGTGATATTTTCGTTAGTTTAAACGAAAATGACGAAAGCAAAAATACATAACAAACAGTTTGGTGGCGGGCGGTTGGGTATTCCCATTAACAGGAAAGCACCAAGAGATAAAGAAAGTCATTTGCTTTATCTCAACTATAACTATCAAATTTAACTCTTTGTCGTATACCATTCACTTTACTGATACTATTCTGGCTTCAATTTAACCCTTTCACTACGGGCATAGCTTTGAAGCGAATTATATGAATTCGAATTATAATACATATATTCCCCCATTTTTAACCCCAGAGGGTGGAAAGAGAGGGATATACCCTTGGTTTATAAACTACACCCGGAGTTCAGAAAAGATTAGGAGTTGGTTTATTTACCACACCTGGGTCTGAGCGCAAATTGGATGCGTAGTTTATATGCCACACCCGAAGCGAAAGGGTTAACGAAGGGTTAATGTAATGGTGGGATTGTTTAACCTCCTTTGCAACATTTAAGGTCATATGATAGAGGGGACCCGCGGCGTTACGCGTGATCCGAACCAGGGCTCATTACATATCTGGGATCACCTGAAGATCAGGGCCCCAGCCTTCTCTAGTTAGCTTTATAAGGCTAACTAACGAAAATATCACGACCTAACCTAACCAGTAGTTAGATCAACTGTACGCCCTTGACGATTGGTTAGGTTAGGTAGTGATATTTTCGTTAGTTAGCCTTATAAAGCTAACTAAAGGAGGCTGGGGGGCCTTGATCTTCAGGTGATCCCATATCTGGGTACGGAGGACAGTCCCTCATCCAGCTATAACCCGTACTCATGTTAATTAATTTCGCTGATGGACGGGAAGTGACCTTACGTAACGAATGGTTATTATGATTCTTTTATAAACTAACTTTTATTCTGTGAAACAAATTTACAGTTTGCAATTTCGTTGTTGATAGGGATGTGCCTCCAAAAGAACTTATGAAGCACGAACTGAACATTTTTCCGAAAAATGATGGTAATAAGTGCCTGGTTACTACTTTTAACGCCAAGCAACTCGTTGACCTCACCGGCTCGGCTTCTCTTGATATCAAATAGGCGGATAAAGTCATTGTCACTGATCTACTCACTTCAAAGACACGAACAATTACGTACTTGCGCAAATACTGTGAACAGATATTGTAACTGCTTTTCGATGATTGTGTTTTGTAAACTTAAACTGATTGAAATATTTTCGTTTGAGGATGAATTGATTGGAGTATTCTCAATTTTGAATGCATGAGTCTATTCTTATAAAAGGTTAATGAACTTAGTATTCAAATGGATTTTCGCTTATTGTTGATGGTTGCTTTATAGCTTAACGAGAGAGCGTCGGATTCTCGACGCGGCATTGCTCCTTTCGATAGAGAAACACTAATGGGAAAGATTTTTTAATTGAAATTTTCAAAATTGAACGATTTCTTAACTCGTTTAACTCTGAATCTCTCCCTGAAACGTCTCTCCAACCTAACCTAATCTTATTTAATGTAATGTTGGTTGAATTGTCTACAATTGTTTTTACTTAAGGTTTGATGAGAAGCCGGATTTAAGTGACGCAGACTATCGAAAAAAAAATATATATAAAAAAATAAGTAAAAAGATCCCATTCTGTAGACACGATTCCTGAAATGTTTTCTTACCTATTGGTTGCTTAGCAAACATTGTAAATGGGTACATTGTCAGCTTATTAGTTCCAAGCCCTAATAGCTAAAGGGATTAAAGATTCTGGATATGAATAACTTAATAGATGAATCAGTGAACGTTCCATTATCCTTAATTGAAGTATCTTAAACATACTATATATTTTCCATGAAAAGGCTTCCAACGGACACATCAAATATTATATTTAAAAAATAGTTAATTAATCATTTTGATTAGAGCGCACGAGTAACCTTTTAATTTCATCTTTTATTTGCTCAGAAGAAGGAGTGTTAAAAAGTTTACGACGGTATTATTTGAGGTTAAATTTTTACCTAATAAATACATTTGCCGCAGAAAAATTATAATAATGATTTGCATAAAAACCTTATGGTTATGAGATTGTTTAAAACTTTGATTTTTTTATGCATTTATTGAATGAAGTATTCTTCATAAAACTGGTTTTATTTTCCTTCGTGATAAATTTATAAAAGAAGAAATAGGTATCGTTTAATCACTATAAACATTACGCAGAAAGATATTCCAGGTGCCCCGAGAGAAAGTCCCTATTTCTAAATAAATGTTCTAAGCTAAAACTGCGAAATCTATACGCGAAGACGAACCAATAAGTACGTAATTCATTGGCGTTTATTAACTTTAACTAAACATGTTCATTGTAAGCGCCATTTTGTGTCTAACACAATATTCAACCTTACGCGTGTTTAACATAATTTTTGGAAATAGCTCAGCTGGGATGTTGTTGATTACCTCATGGACTTTGGTCTTTAGGCTTCAAGTATCTTAGACTTGGTAGAATAGATCCTGTCTTTTATGTAACCCAACCAAAAAAAAAAGTCAGGGGCGTGAAGTCAGGTGAGTATGGAGACCATTCCACTGGCTCATGAAGGGAGCTCAGTCGTCCGGAAAAATGCTTCCTCAAAAAGTTGCGAGTTTCACAAGAAGCGTGTGGAGGTGCTCCATTATGCTGAAACCAGCGTGAATCTGGTGTTATGCAGGTATTTCTTTTACGGGGCAAACTAATTAGTTGTGGTAAGTAAAGTTCCTGTAGCATCTGACGATATGAATTTTGCATTACCGCTTTTCCAGTTTCATTCTTAAAGAAGTATGGAGCTACTACAGTAACTGCACCATACCACCCAACAATGACCCAAATGTTGAGTTTAGCAACACCATTTGGAAGCTCTATTGGAACGCCAGCATGACTTCCCCAGTAACGAAAAGTTTGCTTATTAATCTCCCTTAGATAAATGTACATAACACTCGTCAGTCGTCAGTGAAGTGGATGTTTTCAAAAACTCAGGATCTTCTTGTAGCTTTGCTAACATCCGTGTTATGAATTCCATTCGTTTTTGTTTTTAAACATTAATTAGTCAGTGAAACTTTTGAATGAATTTTGTAGGGAAAAAAGTTTAATTCGGTACGAAGTATACGATGCAGAGACAGTGCCGGCCTTTAGGCCGATGCAATCGATACAGTAGCTTTAGGCCTCGCGCCTTAGCGATCCCGCGCTGAATTTTCAAATATAAAGAAATAGTAATTTGTTGATTATTAAGAGATATAATGCTTATTTTGATATTATACGAGTACATAATATATGTTTATTGTTGTGTATAGCTTACCCAGATTTGGATTTGTTACACGTGTAATTTTTTAGAGTTACACGTGATCTTACGCATTATTAACACATCATTTTCGTCGCTGCTCTTTGTTTGCTCGCCTTTAACGAAATATTGGTAACGCTCTCTTGCCTAACAAAACATTACCAACGCTCGCTCACCTTTTTTATTATGTATTTTTTAGGTTTATATTATTTTTTTGTTCTATATATTTATGTATTTTATTATGTATTTGTATTTTTTTTTATGTACGTAATGAAATATTATATTTATGTACTATATATGTATTTGTACTTTTTGATTAGGGGGCCCCCGCGCGCGGCTCTGCTTTGGGTCCCGCAAACTTTAAAGCCAGCTCTGTGCACAGATGTTCATGAAATACCTACTTCTGCCGCAAACGTCGAAATAACTTCTGCGGACTGCGTGCAATAATTTCATAAACCATATTTACGTGTTACACAGTTCTTGTGAATCGTCGCCTACTACTATTAACCTTACGTTGATTGCTTACATTTCTTTTTGTTTGAAATTTTCTAACAATTCGTGATATTGTCTTTCTGTCGGGTGAATCTCCGCATCCATAGTCTCTGCAAAAGTTCCTAAGCACCCGCGTCACAGAATTTGTCATATGGAACTACTCAACGATCTTGATTTTCTGTTCTAGCCGCAAACTCGGCATCACTGTTTGAGGGTTCAGCCATATTATTTCGTGTAGACTAGGTCCTTAAGGAAGCTTAGTCAAGACTTAGCATTCCTTAAAGACCATAACCTAGTAAGGCCTTCTATGTAAGTCTACTGATAGTAAGTCTACTGATAGCGTTATCGTCTTCGAAATTAGGAAAAGTTATTGCTTTAAGTATGAAATGGTGACAGAACGGTTTAATATATAATATTTGTAAGATATTAAGTAATGAAAGATTAAAAATGTAGAGGTGTATGTAGAATAAAAAACCCAATCTGTTACCTTTCGGAAGAGAAAACCCCAATAATAAAATATACATGTATATAACGTAACGGGCAAATAAAAATAGGGAATTTTTTGGGACCATATATATATATATATATATAACTTGTTTGTTTTGTTATCTCGAACTGTGTTTCCTTTTCCTTCGTGGTTATTGTCATCGTAAATATTATTCACGTGTTACTTTGATTGATGGCGTGAAAACGCAGTTTAATAATAAACAGGAACACCAGAGAAAAAATAAACATCCTTCAAGGTTTAATCAGTACCAACGTTTCGGAATGCACAAATTCCATCTTCAGGGCTAAAACAATAAAAGACCAATTCACATACGAAATATAAATTGAAATTGTAAATTGCTTAATAACAATTAAAGTAACAAAGTTAAAATTATAAAATGTAGCTAAGAAAATGTAAATGCTTTTACATTTTCTTAGCTACTTTTTATAATTTTAACTTTGTTACTTTAAATTGTTATTAATTAAGCAACTTACAATTGGAATTTGTATTTTGTATGTGAATTAGCCTTTTATTGTTTTAACCCTGAAGATGGAATTAGTGCATTCCGAAACGTTGGTATTAAACCTTGAAGGATGTTTATTTTTTCTCTGGTGTTCCTGTTTATTATATATATACAGTGGTGTAGTGCTAAATAAAGAAGTGAGGGAACGCATTTTGAAAGTGTTACTCAGATGCGGGGGAGACAATGGCGAGCGCAGCGAGCCCATACAGCTGGGGGTCCGGGGGCACTGTAAGCTCCCCGGGAAATCTTTTGAAATCTGACCAATTTCAGGAATATTTTGAGGTCATATGCACTGGATATTAGGATATATTCCAAGGTTGAAGATGCAGTATTTCCAGTGTCATTAGATATACGACATCCAGTACGATCAATAAAAATAGCTAACAACTGGAATGATTAACTAAAAAAAAGTTAACAACTGGTACGCCGTGGTGACTTTCACCAGATCTTTATAGGCTAGCATTGCCTCAGTCGAAGCTAAAAGAAATGAAGCAGTTAATGATTCTTTCTCATATTTCTTCTAGGGGTGGGAATTAAAATTTCATGACGTTAGAGATTTGTAAGTTCGGATTTATTTGAAATAGTGAGGGAACGCCGTTCCGTCTACCAAAAAAAGTAAGGGAACGTCGTTCCCACGCGTTCCACAGCACTACACCACTGTGTGTATATATATATATATATATATATATGTACAGGGTGGGCCGTAAGTTTCCATACATAGGAAAATTTGGATCAGCAGTTTCCGGATGCTTGGATTGGTCGGCGTGGTCCTGTGGAGTGGCCTCCCAGATCCCCAGATCTCACCCCCCTTGATTTCTATCTTTGGGGGCACTTGAAGGCCATGGTGTATCAGGAAAAGATACGAGACATAAATCATCTAAAGGAACGTATCACCAACGCCATTACAAGCATAACGTCAACTGTGCTAATGCGTGTTCATCAACAGTGGGGAACACGTATTGAAATGTGTTTTCAAAACAATGGCAACCATGTAGAGCATATTATATAAATAAAAATGGTTGTCCATAAAAAAATGTTTATTTTTCCTATGTATGGAAACTTACGGCCCACCCTGTATAGTGGTTAGCATCGCTGAATACGAGTCAATTGGCCCATGTTGGATTCGCGGAGTGCAGTTGTTCTCCAAACCATTCTTCATTGGTTTGTAACCCAAAGAAAAGCTTAAATGTGAAATGCATTTTAAAAAATATGTTTATTGAAAATAATATTTTGACTAAAAATGCGTTTGTAATTAATGAAGAGTCAGTAATGAAGTTTATATATTTATTATGATAAAAAATATCACTGTTTATATAGTTACGAAACTAGGCATCAATTTTCTTATTTTCTACAATTATTATTTGTATTTGTTTTTCAAATTGTTTGTTTATGTGTGTGTGTGTGTGTGTGTGTGCAGTGGCGTAGTAAGGAGGGTGCGAGGGGGGGCGGTCCGCTCCGGGTGACAGCCAGGAGTGGAGTGCCATCGGGAGAGTTGAAATACCAGTACAAGTTTTCAAACCAAATGAAAAATTCGCCAAAGTAAGAAAAAAAATTTAAAAATGTTCAAACTATTACAACAGCTTAATGTTAATTTCCACTATAAAATAAATTTTATTTTATTGACAATACAAAATTTACAAACGAAAAATTAAATATTTGATAAAAATTACATCGAAAAGCGAACGTTTGTTGACGTTTTAGTCATCAGTTTGTTGAGCATAGCCAGCTAGCTGGCTGCAACTGACATTCCAAGTCTTGTTCATTTGACACTGTGACCCCACATACATGAGGTATGTTTCATTAAATAATTATGATAAAGCATAAAGTGCTGGTGTTTATAACAATATCATGGTACTTATACCAGTGTCCAGTAATTTTTGACAATGTGGTATCATAGTGATGTTTAAGTGTTTATAAATGCATCGTCGTGATGTTATAATACATCAACAACTACAGTACTATTCTATATTGAATTAGTACTAATGCTTATTGGCTTAGTCAAGTTCAACAATTTTACAATGTCCAGTGTAGTATCATTGTATATTTAATATGTTGTTAATGCTTACTGCTTATTAAATAATGATATCAGTTATGATAGCTAGCGTTAACTTATACCATACTATATTGAATTAGTGTTAATGCATTGGCATTGATAATTAATTGTCTCTGCTTGTCTGGGTTGATAATCTGAATTCTCTGATGAAGATATCAGTGTGGAAATTGGACGACTTCGGAGGCATTTGGAAGCTGCCAAAATCAATGTTGAAGAGGCAAAGAAATGGACAGCATTGCAGTTTCTGGAGTTTATTGTGAAATGGGATTTTTGTGAATCTTTGCCAAGCTTGTCACTGTGTTTGAGATTCTTTTTGACTGTCTGTGTGTCTATTGCTTTATGTGAAAGAAGTTTTTCCAAATTGAAATTGATAAAAAATTTCTTTCGCTCGACCATGAGTCAGACATGATTGACAAATCTGGCTTTACTTTCAACTGAACATGAATATGCAAAGAAGTTGAATTTTGATGAGGTCATTGATCAGTTTGCAGAAATTAAGGCTCGAAAGCAGAGGCTATGAATCCTCTCTATTTACCTTTGAAGAATAGGCTGAGCGTTGAAACTGGATTTCCTGTGTTTTTTGTATAAAATAAAATGCAGTATTACCTGTTCACTGAATTTTTAATGTCCTGCATTTTTCTTATTTCCAATTTGCTTATGACAGTACTGTACTGTTTAAAAATCTACTTGCAAACATAATATATTTTTCTGTGTGTTTAAATTTTAAAATTATTTATGGGGGCCAAAGGAAGGATCCGCCCCGGGTGCCAAATACTTTAGGTACGCACGCCCCTGTGTGTGTGTGTGTGTGTGTGTGTGTGTGTGTGGTGTGTGTGGTTTTCACTATTTACTAACTGAATTTTCCAAAGGTGAAATAGGATATCCTGTTCGCTCAAGTAAGTCAACATCCACACATAAGTTAATGGAGTACGATTTCAGTCAGTGAATGAAGACGTTTATTGTCGGAATCAGCAAGTGAAACTCTGAGAAGATTTATCAAGGTTTGATGAATTTTATTTCGCTTATTTCATTTATTTATTCATTCTCGTAATTATCATTTATTTTTCATCAACAATGAAAATTAATTGAAATGCATCTTATTTATAAGCTATTCATGGGCGGATCCATGGGGGGTGCCCAGGAGGTACGTGCCCCAATAGGCTAGATCCCCAGAAGAGTTCAAGTCTAAATTTTTACTGAAGTTCAATAAAACGCTTGGGGCCAGTTCCGTATTGCCCCCTACGCAAAATATGATTTTATTGAACATTAAGGTTATAAAAACCCTATATCGATCAATTTGTGATGCGTGATCTTTACGGGAGCTCCGCCCCCGTACCCCCGAGACCTAAATTATACAAATGATAATGTAATAACATGTGCCCACCTTGCCTGGGTAGCCGGAGCCATAAGGACTAATGTAAAGGATAAAAAAGTTAAGTGCACTTTTTAAAATTTATTACAAACCAATATTTTCTCAACTCCATCAGTATTAGCAAAAATAAATTCACCATATTGAATATTTTTATCAGAAGTAGAAAACCATGGTTTTTTTTACTAACAAAAAGCACCAATTTTTTAATAAAATATATATACGAAACTATTTTTTAATAAAAAAATGTGGGGGACAATACGGACCTGTAGCCAAACGCTTTAGACCATTTTTCCAAATTGCTCATAAAATCTACAATTTTCATGCAACTACGATAAATTTTATGCCATTGTGCTCAGTAAATATTTGTCCCTCGTAAAATATCGTTTTCTATTAGTTCCATGTGCTGTATATACCAAATATACAGATTCTTTAATCTGGCAAAACTGTCAGTAGCAGCACTAGCAGAAAAGACCGTGGCACTGAGAATACACTATTTGTTCGCATTTTTATGAATTTTGGGGCGAACTTCTGCAGTGACTGAAATATTTTATCTTGAGTAAGTATTATGAAATATATATAGTGGAACTACTGGAGCTATTGAAGAATAGGGACCCCAGCCTTCTTTAGTTAGCTTTATAAGGCTAACTAACGAAAATATCATGACCTAACCTAACCAATCGTCAAGGGCGTACAGTTAACCTAACGATTGGTTAGGTTAGGTCGTGATATTTTCGTTAGTTAGCCTTATAAGCCTAACTAAAGAAGGCTGGGGTCCCTATTCTTCAATAGCTGAACTACTTAATGTCATGTAGAAAGTTCTGAGCCTTGACTAATAGTTTTTTGCTTTCGGCAATGGTAGGCTAGTAAGCCGAGATCTTAGCCTTCGGCAGTATGCTGAGTTATGTGTTTTTAAAATAACTGATACTAGCAGCTGGCAATATCAGACATTTATGCATTGCAAATAATGAAATTATACTTTAGTTATAAAAAATCAGCCTGTTTCCTGTTGCTACCTCGCAGTATGATGGGTGAAGAGCATGGTATATAAAAAATGTGGATCAAATAAAATACTCGGCATGATGTCTGTTTGGTGCCCCGCCTAGACTGCCCTCCCTGGATCATTTATGCCCTATCTTCATTTACCAGAATTATATATATATATATATATATATATATATATATATATAAAGTTTGTGATTTTGTTTTGTAATTTTGTGAGTCAGATGTCGTTCTTCGAAGACGTGACCGATTTCTTTGAAAACCTCGGCAATAGATTGAGAGGTGAAAATGAAGAGAGAAGAAGGGAGGACACAAATCTCGAAACGACGGTTGAATACAATATCCTTTCTGCGACTCCTGGAGAGGTTACAAGTAAGAACTAAAACGTTGACGAAATCCGTTCTTTTACGTTATTTTACTGGTGCTGAGTTGGATGGCATAAATTCATATTGGTTAAAATTGGAGGAGCCGCTTTACTGTTAATAAATGGAGGGTTTTCACTTACTTTTTTAGTGTTTTGTTTATCTTCTAATTTTTGGCTATTTTAAATATTCCTCAGTTTCACTCGTAATTCTATATACTATTGAGCTAAAATGTGTGTCTGTTCGCTTCGGAACCGTGCACAGACTAAACGGCACATCGGAAAATTCTGCAACCACCACCAACTGATAGCCCATGAGCTGCTGATGTGCTCTGTCAAGTTTCCCGGTCCTAGGTCACTCCGCGGCCGAGCACGAGCTATTTAATATCTATTACAAGGTCAATAAAACTATAGAAAAGAACGTAGCCATGAAAATCTTATGCTTCACAAATCTTGATACTCAATCAGATGCAAAGCAAGTGGGGGTGGGGGTAATGGCGTTATTTACTTTTGTGAGGGGGGGTAATGGCGGGGTTTTTTACTTTTGTCGCTTAGCCACTTCTTCCTATGAGGGCCTCATACAATATAATTTTAAATCTAGAACCAATTAAAAAAATACATGAAAAAGTGAAAAAAAATTTTATTATCAATTCAATTTTAAACCGTATCATAATATACAGCTACCTGTGACATATACTGCTACATATACTGTGACATATACTGCTACTTGCCCGGAGGGCGATAGCGCGCTACCGCTTGTTACATCTCTTTTATAAAGAGGAAATAGAAGAATATAATGTATTTATATATACAGTATGAGAGAGAGAGAGAGAGAGAGAGAGAGAGAGAGAGAGAGAGAGAGAGAGAGAGAGAGAGAGAGAGAGAGAGAGAATGTATACTGATATTAGACAATACCTATAAATATAAAAATGAATAATCATATTAAAATTATAGAATCTATATTATAATAAGAGAGCTGTCCGTCTGTCCGTCTGTCCGTCAGTCCGTCTGTCCGTCACACTTTCAGAAATTGTGAGAAAAAAATTCAGAAATTGTAAAAAAAATTCAGAAATTGTATTACGGGCGGAAATGTGAAGCTCAAGATTTTCATGACTGTGTTCTTTTCTGTAGTTTAGCAATGGGGGAAGGGTGAGGGTGGGGGGAAGGGTGGGGGTGGGGGTAATGGGGGATGGGTGTGGTAATGGGGAGGGGTGGGGTAATGGGGGAGGGGGTTAGCCCCCAAGTTGTATGAATGGGGGTGAGGAGGTTTTGTGAGATACCAGATTCAGAAATGTTGACACAATGTGAAGCTCAAAATTTTCACGGCTGGGTTCTTTTTTTGTAATTTAGCCTGTCTAACCGTCAGCGAAGCGACGGGAAGTGTACTAGTGTCCAATAAAATTAAGGTTACATCGTTTGACAGCGTTTAAGAGAGAACTTTTGTCCGTTTTTCCAATGTTTTGTTTCTGTCGAGTCATTTTTAAAGAAGAAAATGATTGAACACTTTCTCAATTGTACTATTAGTGAATGTGAATGAATATGAGGAGATTTACTTAAACTGATTTACTCCTTAACTCTCGTGTTAGAACAAATTCAGTAAAGAGTTAACTGAAGTTAATGATGCCTATTCTCGCTTAAGTTTGAAAAGTGTCACGATGACGATCGAAGTCTGGAAGATTTTTCCACATTCGAATCTAATTTAGATTTTTAGTTTAAGGAATAAATATTGTAGTTGTTGAATGGAGACACATTCCAAGAAGAGTCTTATTAATTCATTTATTTATTTTAACTTTAAATTAATACAAAGACTTAAATTATTTTTATTTTTTTATGTAGAAAGGAGGGGCCACGGGCGGGTGCCCGCAAAAATGCCCACCTTTGTAAGAATCAGAGAGCCAAAATTAAGGTCTCCGAGGCTCACGATGTTATTTTTTTTTATAAATTTTGAAAAGATTGTGTAGCGTTTAAAATTCATGTAGGCCCTATGTGTAGGGAAGAATAGAGAGAGAATTGTGCGTTTGAGAGCGTGCTGGACTCTTCACAGGGTAGAGGAGACACGTAAAAAGATCAGCTAAAAAGGACAGTGACGGGAGAAACGGGAGTTACGGCACTCCCGCAATCCGGCACTCCCCGTTCAGTGTCCACCCCGGAGTACTTCCCTGGTCGAGTGGTGTTTACACTCTCCTCCTCCTCTTTAACGAAAATATCATAACTTAACCTAACCAATCGTCAAGGGCGTACAGTTGACCTAACCGGGCATTCAAATGACCTAACCTGGCATTCAATTGACCTAGCTGGACATTCAATTGACCTAACTGGGCATTAATTCTTGATTTTTTTCTGCTACTTTTACAGATCTGCTGGGATCCTTCAAAAGACGTATTCTTCGTAAAGTTGCACTTTTTACCGTTTGACCAACGCTTTTGGCAACGAAAGAACTGGGTATTTTTATCAAAGGAACACACTTTCCCACACTTAGAGCACTTTTTCATAAACAGTAGCAATTTTTGACTCTGGCTAAATTTAATACAATCCTCTGTAACTAGTTTAAGCTAGTTAAAACACATATTAATTATTTAAAGTGCTCTAACATGTTTGTTTTTCATTTCTCCAAAAAAAGAAAGTTATTTTTTAATTCAGTGACCAAAACCACATTTGTATAACGATTTTCATTAAAATTCGCTGCTAGCCCTCAAACGCAAAAGACCCATAGTTAGTTATAAAATGTTTCAGACCAACAAACTATATATATATATATATATATATATAATATATATCGGCAGTGGACTTTTCCTTTGTTAAGCGGAGTCTTATAACAAATAATAAAAGCAGCACTTGGTAAAACATCTTGTTTATTGAATTGCGACAGTTTCGGAGCAGACTTTCTCCATCATCAGGCAATCTAAAAGAAAAACATTTCATACAAAGTACAAGAACTAAGTTATGCGCAATTCTGCTTATTAATAGCAATGTGTGGCAAAAGTAAGCATGGAGAAGTAAAACCTAAGTTAACATAAGAACCTCCTATATACTTAAACCCATAAAATCAAGGTGTGACAAGATAAAATCTAAACTTGGCACAAAAATCCTGTTGTAAGACGCGCATAAAATCAAAGTATAGCATCAGTAAACGATTTAAAAGCATCACAGGAAAATCTGGAACAGTAAACTAATAAAAGTTAAGGAAAAAACTTATTTTCTAAAACACAAAATAGATAAAACAATTTCTAGCGACGTGAGAGAAACTATCCAAAAGTAAACTAATAAAAATTAATGAAAATTTTAATAAAAATTTTGGATAGTTTCTCTTACGTTGCTATAAATTGTTTTAGCAGTTTCGTGTTTGAGTCACCAACACCGCGCAGTAACCATGGAAACCAATATACAGCCTTTGAAGGAAACCCTTTATTGTGAACTATTATAAGAAACAAAGGCAGTTATTATTTTAAGTCCTTGACTGATTATATTACGAGTAATAATAGGATGTCTGCATCGTTTCTCAAACTAAGAACGTTTCTTTAGATAATAAAAGTGTGTTAATAGTAAATGATGAATGAGAACAACTTCTTTCAACTTACAGAAAAACCACAGGTCGTCAAGGTCAACTTCCAACCGAAGGAGAACGCCCTTAAACACAACTGCGAAAAGTACGAGCTCGTGACTCGAGGGAAAGGAACTGCCATTATACGCCGAGGAGCGAGTTTCACGCTTGAAGTCGAGTTCAATGGAGAAGCTGACCTCAAGAAAAAACAGTTGTTAAGGATTTATTTTAACTTTGGTATGCTTATTAAATGTTTATTTAATTAACACTTATTATTTAAAATATTTCTTCATTAATTATTAAGTGTGATAATTGCAGTGCAAAAGAAATGAGAACTTTGGTAGTATATAATAAGAGTATTTTTCATAAGAGGACTAATACTCAGGGCCGGCGAGAGCTGCCACGGGCCCCGGGGAAGGATTGGTATATGGGTCCCCCCGTTTACTCAGTATTTTATTATAAATGTTTTTTGTGTACATAACAAGCAAACTGATTATATCTCCAAATCACTATGCAAAACATAGAGTATGAATAAACAACTCAGAAGAAAATGACCATTTTATTTTTCGAATCAATTATATTAACTCTATTACCATACAATTTACAAATGCAGTACCAGTCCATGCAGGCAAGACAATTGTTTACTACAAGATTTCCAGAATTAGAAGTACTTTCTTTGCCTTCTCTCTAGCAAAGTGGTAAATGATTCTGATGAAATTTAAAGTACGGCTAACTGGCTTTCAATTACAATGGTACCCAGATCTGTCAGTCGGTCTTGGGCATTGGTGGACCGCGGATAATATGTTATCAGTTTCAGTTTGACTATGATAATCTCTATAAAATGTATGTTCATTACTTATATTTCCTCTCTGTTATTTAATCAATTGCTTTATTAATATTTTTAGATTTTTATCCCCCCTCTTTCCGGGCCCCCTAGAGGTCCGGGCCTCGGGGACTTATCCCGGCTTCCCCGCCCTCTCGGCGGCCCTGCTAATACTTTATGGATTCTACAGTATATTGTAGTGTTACAGTTCATTTTTCATTAACTCTATAGGATGCTTCTTATTTCGGATGTAAAGTTTAAAAAAAAGAAGCTTTTTCCGTAAATGAAGTACTGTGTAATGTTTCTATGTGAATTAAAGGACCTCGACCATTGGTCAATAAGGGAACGCAAGGCGTTCTGGAACTCAGTGGCAAAAGGCTTTTCGACAAAAATCATGAAGAGTGGGATCACAGAGTAATTAGTGAAACGGGCAACAAAGCTCTCATTGAGGTAAGTATTCAGATTAAACATTTTATTTTATTTTCAACAAAGTCACAACTGATATGACTTGAACCTTTCTGCGCGAAAGATCATCTAAAATCAATTCTTCCAAATGGTACAAAGTTTCATTAGATTCTGTGACTCCTTTAAAGAACTGACCGTTGAGGACCAATCAAAATTAATAAATAATAATTCATTCTTTCTACTTACTTTTTTGACTGATTTCCTCAAAATTCGAGAATCTTTTTTATCAATTTAATTTTCAAACCATATTAAAGTTATCTTTCCCAGAGCCAAATTCATTAAAATTTTGCATTTACTGATAATTCTATTGAAAAATTTATGAAAAGAAGAAATAAGAGTTTAATTAAACATCTCCCACACGATGTGTGTATCCTATAAACATTACCCCAAAATTATGGCAAAAAATTTAAATGACTTATCGGGTAATTTATGCACATTTACGATTAGTTTTTCAAATTATTTAAATTTTAACAAATAATAGATCGTAAATAATGGCAATTATTTTTCAGATCAATGTGCCCCATGATGTCCCTGTTGGGATTTGGAAGTTGATATTTGAAACGAAATCGAGGGATGACGCTGATAAACCAAAACACGTTCTGCGTTTAGATTCATTTTTGTATATTCTCTTCAACCCTTGGTTTAAACGTACGTTATTCCTTTTGGAGCTAAGCAAAGCTGTTTTAACTCCATTAAAATTAATAAAGAATCTTTTAACAGACCTCAGTAAAATGAAAAATAAATAAATCGAAACCGCGAATTAGATTTTTTTAATGTAAAAATATGATTATGAATGTTTGTATGTCAGCGAATTTGTTATCCAAAAGTTTGACGCTTTTAAACGCGTGAACCAAATTTTCTTACAATCTAAAAATATTTTGAATCTTGAAATCACGAATTTAAGAAGAAAATTATCATTCCATTTCAGATGATGATGTTTACCTGGATGATGAAGAGAAACGTCAAGAGTATGTTTTAAACGACGTTGGAAAGGTAAGAACTGTTATATATAATTTCTTTCAGTTGAACGAATACCTGCAAGCTACAGAAAAAGATTAATAAGATTTTCGGCTTCCTTTATATTTCAAATCAAATATTCATAAGTATTTTTTTTTTATGCACGGAGAAGCGGCCAAGGGCAAATGCCAAAATCAAAGTCCTGAGTTTTCGAGATGCCTAGACACTCTGCGTTTGAAAGATGGGAGGTCATAGACAGGAGGAAAGATGGATTGAGGAAGATTGTTCTAGAGTTGACCGGTTGAGAGATGAAACACTGAAAATACCGATTAACTCTTGCTTTAGATAGTTGGACGGAATAGGAATGAGAAAGTGTAGAAAATCTGGTACTGCGTGCTCTCCTTAAAAGAGGAGGCATGCAGTTAGAGAGTTCAGAAGAGCAATGTCCGTTATGATAGCGATAGTAAAGAAAGAGTGAGGCAACATTACGACGAACAGGGAGAGATTGAAGACAGTCAGTAAGAGGCGGGGAATTGATGAGACGAAAAGTCTTTAATTCCACCCGGTCAAGTACGGCTGTGTGGATTGAACCACCCCACACGAGAAGTATACTCCATTCAGGGGCGGAGAAGACCCCTGTACAGAGACAGCAACTGAGTGGGGAGGGTGAAGAAACCGCGGAGGCGGTACAGCGCACCTAACCTCTTAGAAGCTGTTTTAGAAAGAGAGTATATGTGATCTGTCCAGGAAAGATCACGAGAAAAGGAAACGCCAAGAATATTAAGAGAAGAGGAAGGATTGAGTTGTGTGTTGTTGAAGCTAAAGGGATAGTCGTGTGGAAGATTGTGACGAGTAGAGAGAGATGGAGGAAATGAGTTTTTGAGGCATTGAAAGCCACGAGGTTTTCTCTGCTCCAATCAGATATAGCAGAAAGATCAGAGGCCAGGTACCACATAGCCGTCCTATGCGAATCATGAAGCGACTGCTGTGAGGGACGCTTTGGAAAGCGGATGGAGAAGTGAAGAGTGGAATCATCGGCATAGGAATGAATAGGACAGGAAGTGCGAATTAAAAGCTCATTAATAAATAAAAGGAAAAAAGTGGGTGACAGGACAGAACTCTGAGGAACACCACTGTTAATAGCTTTAGGAGAAGAACAGTGGCCATTTACAACTACAGTTATAGATCGGCCAGAAAGGAAATTGGAGATGAGATGAAGGCATAGATAGAAGGACAGAAACCGAAGGAGGGCAGTTTCAAAATTAAAGATTTGTGCCAGACTCTATCAAAAGCTTTCGATATGTCTAGCGCAATAACAAAAGTTTCACCGAAATCCCGAAAGGGGGATGGCCAAGAGTCAGAGAGATATGCAAGAAGATCGCCAGTAGAGCGTCCCTTGCGGAATCCATACTTACGATCTGAAAGAAGATTGAGAAGAAAGGTGTTTAAGAATCTTCTTATTAAGGATAGATTCAAAAACTTTAGAAAGACAAGAAATCAAAGCAATTGAACGATAGTTGGAGGGTTGAGAGCGGTCACCCCTCTTTGGGACAGGCTGAATGAAAGCGAACTTTCACCAGGAAGGGAAAGTACCAGATGAGAGCCAAAGACGAAAGAGTTTGCCTAGGCAGGGTGTCAGCACAGAAGCACAGTTCTTAAGAACAACAGGAGGAACACCATCAGGTCCATACGCCTTCCTAAAGTTGAGCCCAGATAGGGCAGAAAAAACATCTTTGGAAGAGATTATAAGTATATAAGCAATAAAACACTTCCTGAATGTTATAAAAGCAAAAAAAATATGCAGCATTCGTGTAAAAATTATAAAAGGCTTTACATTAATTAATGTTAGGCTTAGGCCGTAGAGCAGGGGTTCAGCAATTAATTTTTTCCGCAGTTCGTATAGGTGTTTCTAACGAAACGACAGTAAACGAACGCGCTTTGGCGCAAACGCTATACCACAGTTTCTTTAATTCACGAAGGTCCGCTACCCACATTTTTTTTCTGAATGCTTTCGTAATGTGGTTGACATTATTTTACCGATACCAACTTAAAATCACCATTTTTGATCTTCTGAATAAAAACTAAATTTAAAATTTACAAAAGAATAGAAAAAATTTTATTTTGATTTTTCCGAAATGTCAAAATTCTATAATCAAAGTCACTGCTGGGATTAGCGCCGCTAACTTTTCATTAGCGATATTGTTACGCTGCTAATTTTCAAAATTGTAGCGAAACAGGTAGCGGCGCTGTTTTTAAAGTTTTAATTACTAATTTTTCAAAACCACTCGTACTAAAATTTGGTTCGTCAACTGCAATCTCCATTATAAAATATTGAGGCAACACTAACTGCAAATTGATCATGACATGAGCATGTAGAGGTTGTAAGCTGCAGCTTGTTAGCAGTGGTGGGCACCGTTAACCAAAAAGTTAACTTCGTTAACCGCTAATCCGTTAACTAAAAAGTTAACTTCGTTAACCGTTAATCCGTTAATTCGTTAAACATGTAACGGAAGTTACCGATAAACCGTTAACGTTAACTTTTATTATAAAAAAAATGAAAAACACAATATATATATATATAATTTAATTTTCCCTCTTCTTCTCGTTCTCCATTTAGCTTGCGCAATGTTGCAAAGCGCAATCTTGTGTAAACACATGAGTTCAAGTTCAAATATTTCCACATAAATTAAAATAGTCATCCATAAAATTGAAAGAAAACCAAAAGAAAACGATGTAGGCTTATGCCCCTTTTGTCCTGTTGGTACTTAGAAGTTGACTCAATAAATCCTTTATTATTTCACACTTAAAAATAATAAACAAGAACAACAATTGTTTGAAGCATTCTTGAACATTTCAAGAACAAAATAAAAAATAAAATAACCCTTACCTTTGTTATTTGGAACAGATATGGCACAGAATATTCGGGAAGTAATTGCACTGAAATTTCTTCGGTCTTCACAGCAGAGATACTAAAGAGTAAACAGCCTCTGGCGCCACACGCTCACATTTACTTCTCAACGCCATCTATTATCTCATAAAGAAACTAATTCACATTGGGACTTGAAAGTACCGGCAGGATCAACCGGGTAGAAAAATAATTAGGTGCTGGTTAAGTGTGCGGTCTACCTAGCTTTTAGTTAGCCTTATAAGGCTAACTAATGAAACTATCACGACTTAACCTAACCAATCGTCAAGGGCGTACAGTTGACCTAACGATTGGTTAGGTTAAGTCGTGATATTTTCGTTAGTTAGCCTTATAAGGCTAACTAAAAGCTAGGTAGACCGCACACTTAACCAGCACCAATAATTATGGAGATTTTAAAGATGTGGTACCTAGAAGTACCGCCAGGACATAAAGGGTTAAGGTGAAAACGCTCCCATTGTAAGACATCAATTGACTTAATTTATGTCATCAAAGTGACATGAGAATTGAAATCTTACCTGATCAGTTTTATGGTTCTTGAAATGTATCAAGGAGACTACTAATAAGGTACTCACAGACATATTATAAATATACATGACTTACTTGACAACGATTATTTTTAAATATTCACTAGCACAAACATGTTGCGCAAGAGACAGACTGCAAATGAAACGAATGTAGTTATTTGTTGTAATTGTTACATATATATTATTGAAAGTGCCTTAAAATGCTCGTGATATTTCTTGAAAGAAGTTGAAACATTCAACTCAAATGGCAAATCTTTCCGCCTGATTTTACAGTCGACCATGTTTTGCTCAAACCAATGCCATAAATAACTACCATATTTGGTAAGACACAAATTGTGGCGACGGAAACAAATATATCGCCTGATTTTGCACTGCGGAAATGGAAATTCGTTCATCACTATTAACAGTGGCGGATTAATTGCGCACCTGCTCAGCACTGAAAATAATAGAAATTTTTAAACATTTATTTATGAATTTTTTAGGTTAACGGACTTGAGTTAACGGAAGTTAAATGTAACGGAAGTTAATTAGTCCGATAATGATTTTCAAAGTTAACTTAAAAGTTAAATCGTTAACGAAAAAGTTAACTTCGTTAATTAACGATTAACGGATTAACGGTTTGTGCCCAGCTTTGCTTGTTAGACAGACTCTATATCCATTGCTCTGCTCGTAGCAAAACACACTGTTGCCTGTTACGGACGGAAGGCAGAACATTTATAAATTGGGGTGGTTTCAGAAAAAATTAGCGATAAAATTAGCGTCAGCGTTAGTGGCGCTAACCGTAGAAATGCTTAGCGTTAGCGGCGCTAACTTTAGGAGTTAGCGGGCACAGCACTGATCAAAGTGTGGATTTATTCCTGGCGGTTCTTATAAAATCCGTTTGTGGTCCGCCTGTTTGTGAACCCTTCCCGAGAGAATACCTAATATTTTCAATTCTCTTCTACACTTTTAACAGTCAGGAGTAATCAGAGACTGGAAAATATGCTATGTTCAAAATCCCAACCGTACCGTTATAGGTTATATTATAATGCTTATTAATATGTAAGTAATGTATAAATTAAATTAATTAATCATCATCAACTCAAGTTAATATGGTCCAAGGATATGGCCAAAGTAGGTTGCCTGCATTATTTGAAATTTTATTACTGTTCTCAAAAAAAGAATAAAATATCTAAAAAAAAAAACCCAGAATATTAGCGACTAGTAATTATATTTAAGGATCACCTGAAGATCAGGGCCCCCCCTGTATTCTTGTTTTTTGCTTTACAGTACCAAATATAATAATAAATTAAAATGAATGCCCGGTTAGGTCAACTGTACGCCCTTGACGATTGGTTAGGTTAAGTCGTGATATTTTCGTTAGTTTTAACGAAGATACCATTTGGTAATTGAGGCTGGGGGCCCTGATCTTCGGGTGATCCTTATTTTAGAAGTTTGATCTTAGACAAATTTTTTTCCAGAAACAACATTTAAAAGTAATTATTGAAAATTTTAGTTAGCCATTAAATTTAGTTTTCTTTAATTGTACGATTAAGATAAGGCAAACGCCTATAAATATTTTAATAATTAATTTTTAGGCACCTAATTTCACAAACAGAAAAAAGTGTCTTAAAATTGCCATTAAAAGCAGTAAATTCCACAAGAATTTTATTTAATTATTTTTTCTGAGTATCCTACAACATTCGTGTTAAAATGTGAACACTGTGGTTTAACAAAATATGAAGTTCCTTATCAAAAAGTGGAACGTTTAGTAAAAGTTATAAACAATATTTTTTTTACATTTTATAAACGTTTATAACATTTACTGAGAGTCCAATATTTTGCTACGTCTCAATGAGTTTGTCTGGTAAAAACTTAATTAATTAAAGTGATGCGAAAAATGCTCTGTATGAATTGGTCCACAATTAACCCACCCCTTATATCTCCAGTCTAACTATAGAGTAGATCAAGTCTAGCCTAGATGGGTCAGCCTAGAGATTCCGGAAATGGTCCAGAGCGGGTAGATAAATTGAGGTCCACAGTAGGATTCCTCACAAGAATTAGGTTAGGGCAATCTACCTTCACCTTTGTTAAGCTATGAGTTGATGCTGGGTCTTAGGCCACAATGTAGGCCTAACTTGTCTGACCCAGCTTAATTTAATGTAATTAACTGTTTGGTGTCAAAACTCAGTTAGTCACTTACTTTTAGTTATTACAGTCTCTCCCTTCTCCGGTTATGTTTTCGAGAGCGCACTTTGCTGGTACGTCCTCTCGCCCCGTTCTCGTTTTCGTTCTCCTCTTCGCGGGGCTTCTCGTACCAGCGTTGTCTTGGTTTATTCCTCAGTTGGTTGAGCGGTAATGTTTCTCCATTACCGAGCACGCTCCTCCCACACAGTATATAAATACTAGTGTGGAGAATAACTCTGGTGAGCAACCAATTGGTTTCTTCCACCCAGTTATTGACATAAAAGGAATTTAATAATTGTTAGATTAACTACCTACCTACTCAGTGAACCATTTTCGTTACCTCCCAACTACCCACTCACATCAGTTTTCCATATACGGGGGCCCTGGGAGATAAAAATTTTGGTGTCATTGTCACCAATTTTTGTCTGAGTGTAGACTAGCTAACTATTTAACTGTAAATGCCTGTTAATCTGATTAACAGTGCCTATCCTCACCTTCTCATGGAGAAGGTGTAGCATTTAATTAGAAGAGAAAATATACATCCATAGGATGAAACTGTCTATGGTCTTTACCATATGAAAAGAAAAAATGAAAGTTAGAAGATAAAATTACAATTCCCCAGCATCTTTTTTTGTTGTAAAATAGTCGCGCCTTTAATGCTGTTTGTCGCTGAGGTCTTGTGTCTGTCAATGTTGTAGTAGGATGCGTTACCACTCCTACTGTCAAAGGAATAGTTACTGGAAGTTCAGTGTCTCCAGTTGTTACTGTCAGTGGAGAAGGTTCTCCAAAGTCCACTGTTTTGGGTCCAGACTCTAAAGGGTACAAAAGAGAAATGTCTCTTGTTGTGTCACCTGTTGAAGTCCTTAATTTGACCACTCTTGTTACCCCGTCTGCCCTGGTCTGAGTTCTGAAACTCTAGCCAGAGGCCAGTATTGTCTTGGAGTACTGTCATGTATGAGAACAAGGTCCCCTACCTTAATTGTGTCAGACCAATCCTTCTTAGTCATTTGTTTATGTCTCTCCTTAGACCCATCAAGTACTCACTTTTCCACTGTTTTATGAAATGAGCTTTAACTCTAGTTAAATGTTGTAACTTAGTCTGGAGCTCATCATGTCGTTGAGTCCAGTTTGGGTCTTCTGAAGAGTCTATCTTGTAGTCCGGCAGGAGACTAACTTGTTCTCCCCGAATCAAATGATTTGGAGTTAATGGTTCTGGGTCATTAATGTTGTCACTCACATAAGTGAGTGGCCTATTGTTAATGATGTTCTCAATCTCAGCCAGGAGAGTGAGTAACCCAAATAAGTGTATCTGTTTTTTGCCAATTGCTTTCTTCAAGCAATTCTTTACTGTTTGTATATTTCCTCTCCCAGATAGAACCATACCAAGGAGAGGCAACTGGATATACTTCCACTTTATGTTTTGATTTGTATATATAATTGTGTGATTTCATTGCTTAACAAGTCGTGGATGACTTGTTCACCAGCTTTGAAATATGTAGCTTGTCAGTCCAAACTGTCTTGGGTACTGAATGTCGTGCACAGAATCTCTTAAGACAGCAACAAAAGATTCTGCTGTTAGGTCCTCCACACATCCAAATAAACAGCTCGTGAGGCTGCACATGTAAACAGTACAATGTACATTTTTGTTCAGTGTCACCCACCCTACAGTCAATGCTCCTGTATAGTCATGCCTACAGTCTCAAAGGGTCTGTTGAGAGTAACTCTCTCCTCTGGCAAAGCAGGAGGATTGGTTTCCTATAGGGCCTAGCATGAATACGCCTACATGTGACACACTCACTCAGGACTGTTTTAACAGTGATCCTTCCCTTGGGTATCCAATAAGTTTTTCTTAATGTAGTTAGTGTCTGTGGTACCCCCATATGATATAATCATGTGTATTTTTCTGATGATAATGTTGTCAAATAGCTAAATCTAGGTAAAGGATTGGATTTTTGCTTTTGTATGACAGTTTTGATTTGTCTAATCTCCCTTTACACCTTAGAAGGCCTTCCTCATCTCTGAACAAGTTTAGATCCACAACTACTGATGGTACAGGTTCTTTTGTTTGTTTTCCCATTAGTTAAGAATTCTACCTTTATTGTACTCTTTTTGCTGGGCTGGCCTATCCAGTATTGGGTTGCAACTTCTGTATAATTATGATTGTTTTATTTAGCTGTTTGTTAATTGTAGCTAAACAGTTGTGAGCAACCTCAAACAGTAGGCTGTCACCCTAACAAGTTTGTTGAAATCAGAATACTTTTCATAATTAGTGATTGGTTCAACCTTTTCATTTGAAAAGATTAAATTTAATGTCAAGTTAACTTGTTCCACAGGCCATTGGTCTGTATCACAGAGCCACTTTGGTCCCATAAACCAAGTTTTGTTTGACTTCAACAACTTGTAGGATAAACCTCTGGTCAGAAAGTCTGCTGGATTCTGTTTAGTTGGAACATAGTGAAAGTTTACTTGTAGGCTTTCATTAGCGTCAGCTATTTCTTTTAGCCTATTTCTTACAAAGATATTCTTACTATTGATGCTATCATTCCGTATCCAGGCAAGACAAATCTGACTGTCAAGCCAGACGTGGATATTAGTTATGAACAATCGTAGTAAGCATCCTTAAGCATGAAATGGTTTTAATGGCTATGTAGCAGCCAATAGTTCCAATTGAGGTATGGTTCGAATAGGTTGAGAGGTGCTACTTTCCCTTTGGCATAAATTAGATGACTTTCTGTAGGGCTTACAAGATACGCACAGCACCCAAAGCTTGTGTGCTTGCATCAGCAAACACATGAAGCCTCTGGGGCTTATCCCTAAACCCACAGCACCTTTGAATTTTAATGTTCTGCACTTTTGTTAAATCAGTAGCTAACTTCTTCCAAGATTTTTGATTTTCATTTGTTATTGGATCATCCACCCAACATTTGTCCTCCAAATTCTTGGAGGAGAATCTTGATTTTATTGTTGAAGGCAGGAATAGACCCATAGGATCAAAATTTTGGAAGCCTCTGATAATATTTTGTCTTTTAGTATTTGCTTCTCATCAAGTTTAAAACCTTTAGTACAGATTGAATCATGACTGTTAGAAGTTGCATCCAAATACCAGTTCATACCTAAAGTTTTAACTCTGTCTGTTGGCTCAGTAAGACCATTATTATCCCTTAAAATCTTTGTTTAAATCCTCATCATTTGAAATCCACTCTCTAAGTTCAAAGTTACCTTGTTGCATAATGTTTTGGAGAGTGTTCATAGACTTCAGATAATTCAGATTTTGTTGTCGTTGAGCCTATTAGATTGTCTACGTAAAAATGTTCCTTAAGGAAGTTCAATGTTAGAGAGTTATTAAACTGGTTTAAATGATGTTTAATTGTCAATGCTAATAGGCTAGGTGAGCAATTGGCTCCAAACAACACAACATTAAATCTATAGGTATGAACCCTTTATTCAAATCAAATGGATCCTTGAACCATAAGAACCTAAGTTGGTTCTTATCATATTCATTTTTAAGATTTATTCTCAAAAATGCCTTCGAAATGTCACTTTGTACAGCATATTTGTCTAACCTGAACCTCAGTAAGATCTTCACAAGGTCAGAAATGAGATTAGGACCCTCAATCAAGCAATCATTCAAACTATGTTTATTACTGTTTTGAGGCTACAAATTATACTACTCTTAGTTTTGTTGTTGGGGCTCTTGTCGAAAACCCCCCTGTGGGTTAAATAATGACAACCATCTTTTTAAAGGGTTATCTGTTACTTCTTCAATGAAGCCTTTCTGTAGCTGTTCTTTGAAGACATCACTGTACTTTACAATATTATTATCTTGTCTGAGTTTTTTCATTACTTTATATAAATGTCCTTTAGCTACTTGAGATTGTCTCTTAAAGTTGGACAATTTATTTTCCAAGGAACTCAACAAAATAACTATTGTCTTTGCACTGAATGGTGTCTTCAAATCTTTCTACCATTAACTGATCTTCTGAAGTTTGATTTGTGTCATATATACCCACAGATTCTAGCAACCATAAAGTTTGAATTGCCTCATCCAAAGTTTCATTTGATAATGATGAATTATGTTCTCAGTCGAGATAATATTATTCAAAGTGTTGCTATTCTTACAGGTGTTATGTAGGACTGAGTTGAGGCACATAGTATTTGTTGGTCATGCACTGTTTTGGTTTAGGTCTAGGTTGTAGTCGATAGGTCACCCAAAGGGCTATCCCTGATGGAGTCTGAATAGCTATACCATTACCTATCTCTACTATGCCCTTATGAATAAGATTAATATAATCTGCCCCTATTAGCATTTCAATGTTAGCTATTGTGTTGTTAGTGATATGTCTATCAGCTATTTTGTAGTGTTTTTTCAAATGATTTATGGTTTGTTCTAGTTTGGGTATAACCAGTTTGTTTTGTCCTACTTTAGAAATAATAACTGCTTCAATTTTCTTGAATTTACTTTCTAAATGTAGTTCCAGGTCAATTGTCTTATAGCTATTTTTGTCCGAGTTATCCTTAACAAAGGACGCAATATTGAAGTTTTGTTCATTCGGGTTTGGTGTCAAACCCAATTTATTAACTAAATTTTTGAAACAAATGTTTGTTGAGAACAACAGTCTATAAGACATCTCACTGGAGTGGTACTACCCTCACTATTCACTAAGTCCAAAGTAATAGTTGGTAAAAGAATCTCAGTGTTTCTTGTTACATTGTTTGAACAAGCAGAATGTCCCATGAAAGTGGCATTTTCTTGATTACCTTTGTTTGGGGGAGGTATCTTTTGAGTTTGAGTACTATTATTTAGACACTTTGGTGAATCACACATTGATGAGACATGTCGTAAACTTTTACAAAACTTACACTTGAATCTTAACCTAGATTTACAGTCTTTCTTATAATGTCCCTGGCCAGTACACTTTTTACACAGGTTCAACTGTTCACATCTTTTAGCCCTTTGGTTAAAATCTGAATATTTGTCACACCCAGTACTACTGTGTTCATTACTTGCACAAAATTTGCAATATGGTGTGTAAGTTGAGGCAGCAATTACATTAAAGTTCTGTAATGTAGGTGTTCGTGTTTTATAGTTGGTCACATTTGATTCTACAGTATCAAGTTTTGTCTGTTTGGCTGTAGCTAGTTGGTCTCTGGGAACAGTCTTTGGTTTATCCATAGTCTGGGTCTTATGTGTTGGAAAATCTCTCAAGTTGTAATTAGTTAGGATATTGGGGAAATGTTGTCTTATTTGTGCTAAATTAGGATAATTTTCTCCCGTCTTTAGAATTAAATTATCTTTAACCCTCGAAGGAAGGCACCTAAGTACTATGCTTTGTATAAGCCAAGATGAAATTTTAATATCTATCCCATTGCTAACCAGTTGTCCTATAATAGCTTCTAATTTTGTATAAAATTTTCCATATCACTATGGTTATCTTTTAGGGTGCAAATTCAAAAATTTGTTGAGATAATTCATATATAATCACATCTTTATTAACGTAATTACGTTTTAAAAGATCAATAGCTACTTCATATGAATCCCCTACGGCTGGTAAATAGGCTATTAGGTTATAGGCTGGGCCTTTAAGGGAACTAGTTAAGTAACTAAACTTTTCAACAGTTGAAATATAAGGTTTATTACCTATTAAATTCTCAAATTTGTCAATGAAAGATGGGAATTGTACCGTGTCCCCTTCAAATGTTGGTATTTGCAAAATGGGTAACTGAGCCCTCAATTCTTGTGACTCAGGATTTTGCATGCCACTTAAATTTTGTTGAAGGTTAGCCCTACTTTGATTAAAATCAGAATTAGTTTTTTTTGGTGTTAAGTCAGTCAACCGAGACCGTAGTTCCCTTATTTGCTGTTCAATTGAGCTTACCTGATCATCATCATCAGCGTAAAGGTCTATCAATTGTTCTTCAGCCATTTCGGATTCAACTAACTCTGAAATACTCTCATTAATGGCTATTATTTCCTCCTTTTTAATTTCTAATTTAATAATTACACTCTATATTTTCTTACCTGGTTGTGTAATATTGTTAAAAGTGTTCACAGCCTTTGTAACAGCTCCCAACTTTGCCCCCCTTTTCTTTTTTAACTTTTTCAATTCTGCACTGTCCATGTCTAAGTCAAAATTGTTTAACTGGGATCGTAATAAAATATAGGACAAGAAGAAATTACCAGAGAAGAGAGAGCACAGACAAAACAGTCAAGTTTAAATTTGGTTTAATCCCCCCCCAAGTACTTATGTGTCAGTCAGGTCTAAGCTTATAAGAGAATGAGACTCCTTTTGTAAATGTTTCCTAGTTAGGCCCTAGGTTGTAGACCTAATTAGGCTTGATTAGCTTAGGCTTAGGGTAGACTTAGGCTATTTAGCCTAATTCTGCAATTTTTTGTTAAGTAAGCTTAAGGTTTGTAAATTCCCCACACACGGACCACCAATGCGAAAAATGCTCTGTATGAATTGGTCCACAATTAACCCACCCCTTATATCTCCAGTCTAACTATAGAGTAGATCAAGTCTAGCCTAGATGGGTCAGCCTAGAGATTCCGGAAATGGTCCAGAGCGGGTAGATAAATTGAGGTCCACAGTAGGATTCCTCACAAGAATTAGGTTAGGGCAATCTACCTTCACCTTTGTTAAGCTATGAGTTGATGCTGGGTCTTAGGCCACAATGTAGGCCTAACTTGTCTGACCCAGCTTAATTTAATGTAATTAACTGTTTGGTGTCAAAACTCAGTTAGTCACTTACTTTTAGTTATTACAGTCTCTCCCTTCTCCGGTTATGTTTTCGAGAGCGCACTTTGCTGGTACGTCCTCTCGCCCCGTTCTTCGTTTCGTTCTCCTTCGCGGGGCTTCTCGTACCAGCGTTGTCTTGGTTTATTCCTCAGTTGGTTGAGCGGTAATGTTTCTCCATTACCGAGCACGCTCCTCCCACACAGTATATAAATACTAGTGTGGAGAATAACTCTGGTGAGCAACCAATTGGTTTCTTCCACCAGTTATTGACATAAAAGGAATTTAATAATGTTAGATTAACTACCTACCTACTCAGTGAACCATTTTCGTTACCTCCCAACTACCCACTCATCAGTTTTCCATAGTGAATAAATAATATTTTTATTTACCACTTAGGCTATAACATAATTTTAATTGCTAAAACTATAATTAAAGTTTAACAAAAAACGAAAGTGATTTTTAGTTATGGATTCGTCAGAGTGGGATCATGCAGTCAAATGGAAACGCAGAATTATAGTTTAAATTGCGTTTCACAGAATCTTCAGTGTAATTTTGTTTTTCGATAGATTTGGGTAGGTGGTTTTCCAACAGCAAGAGGTCGTCACTGGGTATTTGGTCAGTTCGACGACGCTGTCCTTCCCGCTTGCGTTCTTCTTATGGAGAGATCCGGTCTCACTCCCGATCAAAGAGGAGATCCAATTGTCGTCTCGAGAGCCGTTTCGAAGATGGTAAGAAAAACTGATAAATCATTCGGATTTAAATTTGATTTTCACAGTATGAGTATATGTTCTGTATATAAAGTAAGTTTAAATATTAACGAGGGACTTTGATTATTATTATTTATAGCATTAATTTTATAATCCTAAATTTTATAATCCAAATTGCCAGACTCTGTACTGAACGGATGCATTTCCTGAGCTCTCTGATATTGCCTCTACTTTTGCATATTGCTAAGAATTTTACTTTTGGAAAGTTTTGAATTTTATATACTTGCGTTTATATTCATATTGTTATAGTTAAGTAATTGAATATTAGTGGTTTTTAACGATTTAGAAGTTTTCATAGCGTGCCGGCTTAATTTAACTTATACTTGTGACGGTTATAAACTAATTTAACTGCGCGATGCCGTCGCAGAAAGCGTCGTGTGTTAGGTGGGGTAAACCGGTGGTATCGGATTTAAAGATTATAACGGCGGTCCTATGGCGATTACCGAGAGATCAGTTTGTTTCTTTTGCGAGTTAATGGAGGAAATAGTTGACATAAAACGCAGTGTACGTGGGGTAACGGAAAGACTTGCAACGCTTGATGAGGGCAGGGGTAGGGCTACGGTTGACAAAAGCCGAACCAATACTAACGTTGAAGACGTTAGTAATTTGAAGGGTGAGGTGCGTAACCTAGTTTCTAGTTTAGGTAGCTTATCGGGAAGGTTGGATAGAGTTGAGGAAGGGATTAAGGTTGGTTCGAGATTAGTAGATGGGGAGGGATTTAGAGAAGTTAAGGGTGGAGCTAGGCCGCGTACGTTAGGTGATAGGAATCCCCCCCCCTATCGAGGTTTCGAACCCTTTCGCCCATTTGGAAAGGGACGTGAATGAGGGGGAAACTATTTTAATTGGGGACTCTTTAGTGCGCCATATTTTCACAGAGTTCGTTGAACGGCATCCAACCAAGAGGAGGAGGGTCTGTCTCCCAGGGTCCAGGGTTGACAGAGTTAGAGACGAAGTGGATAGGATTGACGTTGCGTCCCGTCATTCGATGTTGGTGACGATGGTAGGGGGCAACGACTCGTATAGGCCCGATACGAGAGTGCCTGACCTTTTGGAGAGATATAGGGGGTTAATTAGGTCCCTGAGGCGAGGTCAGATAGGTCTTTAGTTCTAGGTATTACCCCTAGGCACGGTTTGGGTCTTAGGATTACGTCTAAAACGATATTTTGTAATACTAAATTAGAAGAGATTTGTGCTGAGGAAAATGTACCCTTCGTAAAGCTGTGGTCCGAATTCAGTGATCCTAGCCTTTTTATAAAAGATGGTGTGTATTTTAATGAAATAGGTAATGCTAGGCTAGGTAGGTTAATTGACGAAAGCGTACGAAAGCTGTATAGGTTGAAGCCTTCTTTAAATGTTGTGGGTCCGGGGAACGCGGGCCCGACGTGAAAAATAGTTTAAAACGCTGGCTCGTGGTAAAAAATAACTTGAACATTTTTTATTGTAACGCGCGTAGTATTAGAAATAAATTAAACGAATTTAAGGCGATAATTTATTCTGACAACTACGATATAGTTGCTATCAATGAAACGTGGTTAAATACCGTGACTCGGGACTTGTTGGGGGAACTTGATATACCGGGTTTTAAACTCTTTACTAGTAATAGGTTACATAGGTTGGTGGCGGCGTTTTGCTGTACATTCGTAATTCTCTTAGGGCTATCGAGGTTAAGATAGATTTCCCAGCAGCAATTAATGCGATATGCGTTGAAGTTAGGGCGCGTAGTATTGTTTTAATTTTGTTGTTGTTTATAGACCTCCCGTTCAACCCCTCGATACCGATACCGATTTTACTCACTTCTTGGTAACTTTATTGACAATCGGAATAGTATAATTGTCGGAGACTTTAACTGCCCTAATGTTAATTACGACACTTTTACTGGTAATGATTAGGGTTTGAGACTGATTGAGTTCATGGAAGATAATTTTTTACGACAGATGGTTACCGAACCAACGCGCGGTGACAATATTTTAGATTTGGTGATGACGGACGGTGAAAATATAGTCGAAGATTTAGAAGTAGGAAAGAGTTTAGGATGTACTGATCATCAAATTCTTAGGTTTAAGTTATTGATAGAAAACACTAAGGATAGTAACGTAATAGAAGTCCTTGATTTTCGTAGGGTCAATTTTGATAGTTTTGCGGATAGGATGAGAGTAGTGGACTGGGATAACGTATTTATGGGTAATGACACAAATTTGCATTGGGAGGCGTTTAAAGAAAGTTTTATGAATATTGAAAAGGAGTTTATTCCTCGTAGGCCCAAGCGCGCTAGAGATCATGGTAGGCCCAAGTGGTGGACTAGGGAAATAGGCGAGTTCAAAAACGAGTGTAACAGAGCGTATAGACTTAATAAGCGCAATGGCACGGCAGCTAACTTTAATGGATATATCGAGCTTAGACGTCAGGTTAAAAGATCAGTTAGGAATGCTAAGCGTAATTTAGAGATACTTATAGCTGCTGATAGTAAACATAATCCAAAAAAGTTTTTTGAATACGTCAATAATCGTAAGCCGATAAAAGATAGCATAGGCCCTCTAGTGGATGTTAAACGCTCAGGCTGGCGGGTATTTTCAATAACTTTTTTGCGGCAGTTTTTACCGTAGAAGACGTAAATAATGTCCCCGACGTGGACGATATCGTTCCATTTCGTAGCGAGACTATTTTGGATGAAATAACTGTTTACGAGGGTGAGATTGCGCATTATATCGATAGGCTAAAAGTTAGCAAGGCTCTAGGCCCTGACGCTTTTTATCCCACACATTTGAAAGATTTGAAAGACGTTATCGTAGCCCCTTAACGAAGATTTTTAATCAGTCACTGGAAACGGGGATTATTCTTGAAGACTTCAAATTAGCTAACGTCACGCCTATTTTTAAAAAAGGCGACCGCACAGTAGCTAGCAATTATAGGCCCATTAGCTTAACGTCAGTTGTCGGTAAACTTTTGGAATCCGTAGTTAGGGATCGTATCATCGATCACTTAGAAAGTAGAGGTTTGATTAATAGTAGTCAGCATGGGTTTCGACGCCATAGATCTTGTTTAAGTAATTTGTTAGAATTTTATAACGAAATAGTGCGCGAATACGATAGGCATAGAGCGGCTGACGTTATTTATTTAGATTTTAAAAAGGCGTTCGATACAGTTCCGCATAGAAGATTAATTGCGAAGGTTAAAGCGCACGGTATACGCAGTCAGGTAGCTAACTGGTTAGAAGAATGGCTTCGTGCTAGGAGACAGAGGGTCGTTGTTAATGGTAGTGAATCGGGGTGGTTGGATGTAGGTAGCGGTGTCCCACCGGGTTCAGTGTTAGGCCCATTGCTATTCGTAATTTACATTAACGACAGAGATGTAGGATTGACTAGTAACGTGTCAAAATTCGCGGACGATACTAAAATAGGCGGTAAAGTTGTTAACAAGGACGATAGAAATAGGCTCCAAGCCGATGTAAATAGAATTATGGAGTGGACGGATAAGTGGCAGATGCAATTTAACGTAGACAAATGCAAAGTTTTGCATATAGGTTCTCGTAACAATAATTACACGTGCACGATGGATGATAGAGAGTTAGCGAGCGTTGAGGAGGAAGTACATTTAGGCGTACGCGTATCTAAAGATTTAAAAGTTAGGAACCAGTGCCTGGAGTCTTGCGCAAAAGCTAATAGGATGTTAGGCTTCATAGCGCGTAATTTCGAATTTAAATCGAAGGATATTATATTGCCCCTTTACAAGTCCCTAGTCAAGCCTCATTTAGAATATGCCGTTCAGTTTTGGTGCCCGTATTTGCGTGAGGATATCGATAGGTTAGAAAGGGTTCAGCGTCGTGCCACGAAACTAATTCCGTCTTTGCGCAACAAACCTTATGAATATAGGATTAAAGAGTTAGATTTCCCTTCACTCGAAATTAGGAGGTTAAGGGGGGAGCTTATTGAAGTTTTCAAAATCGTTAATAACATCGATAACGTAAATTTTGGCAAACTGTTCACTTTCGATAATAGCAATACTCGTAATAACGGATTTAAGTTGCGTGACAGACGTTTCATTACTAATATCGCTAAAAAGTTCTTTACGTTTAAAGTAATTGATAAATGGAATAATCTTCCCGCATCAGTCGTTAACTCTACCAGCGTTAATATGTTTAAGAACCGTTTAGATAGGCATTTTAAAAATATTAACGCTGTTGAAAATAAAAAACAATTAGTAACAGGAGCTCTGGGGGTGGTGGTCGAGGATGAGTCTGTTGACGATTAATGCCAGCTTGTGATGCCAGCAATAAAATTTAAAAAAAATTAGACTAACACGAACGTAGATGTAGCTCGTAGAGTAAACTAACCCACTTTTTGTTATACTCTACCTACTTTTTTTTTTTTAATCCTCTCCTTACTTGCATGTCTGTAACTCTCTTTACTTGCATGTCTGTAGTTTGCATGGTATGACAGTGAGTTAAGACTGTTTGCATGGTTTGTAAGCGTTCTTATTTTACTTCTTTTCATCTTTCACCCCTCTCCTATTCTCCGACTCTTTTTCCGACTTGTCGGCAGTGGCCGGCGGATGATGATGGGGAGTCTTTCTTTCTCTTTTTCTGAATGAATGTTAACCCACGAATGATAGGTTTTGCTACTTACTTAACCCCTTATTCTCCTCTTTTAACTCCCTCTTCTTTCCTTTCTCTCGGGCTAACTTTAGAGTGGATCTTAGGGTCTTTGTTAGCCTTAGATTCTGTAGATCTGTACAGTAGATTGTCAGGACGGAATATATAAATGTTAATTCGACCCGTGACCCGATAGTAAGCATATTTAAATTTTAATATACTCGTATATCCTTTTAATAATAATTAATTATGGTGTAAGTTCCTCGTATCCATATGAAATCATACCGATTCATTTGTGCGGAGAAAAATGTGTTATTAAAAACAAGAAAACGTGTTTAGTTCACCACTTTTAGTCTGGATCAAATGAAGAAATGATTAAAATATAATACATACATGCTTTAATTAATTACCACAGCATTTTTTGCTTTCTTTTGTTATTGTAGAATTTTATTGTGAATATTACATAACATTACATAACATTATAAAAAAATCTCGTTTCCCGAACGATCTGGGGTGAGAAAGCGGAAAACACCCCGGATGTAAAGTACAGAAGGTAGTGAAAAGGCAGAAAATAAATCGTTCACATCCCTCTTTTTTTTTTTCACGTAACCACGGAACATCAACTCTTCCACCCTAAAACACCCACACCACTTTTATTCTCCTTTGCTCATCATTAACCCCTAAACCCCAAACGTTCCACATACCCGCAAATATAAAATCTTTCACTTAAAAAAGCGATTTAATAAAATCTTAATGTAGACCAAACCTATAAATACTCAATTTGTTAAGAGCGTCCATAACAGGATGGTTTAACGAGTACCGTAAATCACTGTACGCTCTTTATTTTATTTCTCTATATATTTCCGTATACGTATATAAAATGTTCGTACGCGTAAATGAATATATATGGTAGTTAAGTTAAAGTGAAGAAATTTGGATGAAAAAATAAGTTACACAGTTTGACAGTTCGAAAATGAACATAATTCACGTTTAATTAAGCAAATTGTTGTTTGAAACAAACGTACGCAGATTTTGCTCCGTCAAATAAATATTGGTTCACTGCAGCAAATTATAAAAACAAAATTTATTTCGCAACATGAAATAAAAATGTTGTTCAATTTCGAGTCGACAAAATATTTTTATCCGTGTACATCAGTATATTCTAACGTGGATATCTTAATTAAAGGTTTTGTATACCTTATGTTTATGAATAAAAATATTCCAATCGATACTGTTCAGGTGAACAGCAATGATGACAGAGGATTACTCATCGGACGTTGGGATGGAAAATACAGTAACGGAACATCACCATCAACATGGTCGGGATCAATTAAAATTATGGAGCAATACTTGCAAACGGGACGTGGTGTCAAGTACGGACAATGCTGGGTCTTTTCAGGACTTACAACCACTGGTAAGAGTGATAGCGGGAAACAAAATTAAATGATGAAAGTTAATATGAGAAGGTAGTTTTCTGTTTTAATATTCCGGACGATGACAAAATTTTGTTTGATTCATGAATCATTTCAGAAAAGGATCGTACATTTTTATAGTTCATTTTGGCTTCAATATCTTTTCGATTATTTATTTTATACAAAATAGGCGACGAAGTAATTTAGAAAAACTTTTATTTATAATTATTTTTGTTCATTTTAAATTCAGAAGAGAGAATGCATTGTTTTGGTTTCATCAAATGAAAGCTATTCTTTCTGAAGATATTAATGAAGTCGTTGAGAAATATCTAACAAATAATATTTAGAAGGAAAGGAAATTATTATTATTATTATTATTATTATTATTATTATTATTTCTTTTGCTGTAACCTTTTCTGAATATTAGTGAAGCATTTCCGGTTTTCATCAGTTCTTGAAAATTAACTTTAGTTCTAAATTTTTGTGTAAAGATGTAATTTCTTCATCTTAACATCCTTTTACACCCTTTCTTCATATTGCAGTGTGCCGATGTCTCGGTATTCCTTGCCGAAGTGTGACCAACTTAAACTCCGCTCATGATACCAACATGTCACTCACCATCGATAAATACGTAGATAAAGAAGGAAACGACTTCAAGTAAGAACTTAAATCACGTGATCGTACTCCAACAAATGTTAGAACTCTCTCTCTCTCTCTCTCTCTCTCTCTCTCTCTCTCTGAGGAGCATGAATATATTGAAAGTAAAATGCATATTAGATGCAAATGCAAATTACACACACACACACACACACACACACACAGTCACTATTTGTTTTTAAATAATTTGGTACACAATTTTCTTTTTCCTGATTACGGACAGTATGCTTTGAAATTTAAATAAACTGATTTTATTACGACATTCATCCTTCAACACCGAAGGCGGTTGGTTTTTAAATTCCTTTCTACTAAAACGAGCTTATATTAATAATGTATAGTTTGTCATTAAGACTACGTAAGACCCCCACACGACATACGGGCCCCACCATCTTGGAGCCAAAGAAAAAGCGTTTCCTCACTGTTCCCTTCTTCTCAAAACCACCTTCGGTCGATACGTGAAAGGATGAGGTATATGTATGTATCGCATAATACAATTTAATTCCGTGTCTTAGACCAACATATGGCATATACCCCGGGGGTTTGGGGGACTCGATCTGGAACTTCCACGTGTGGAACGATGCATGGATGACCCGTCCTGACCTTCCTCCTGGATACGGTGGCTGGCAGACGATTGATGCCACGCCCCAGGAAGAGAGCCACGGTAAGGAATTAGCATTTTCTTGAAGACAGTATTAATAACGGAAGGGAGATTAAAATTTGTGGGACTATTCATCATTAGATTTTCACGATTGTCTGTTTCTCTGTCTTCTATTTGTTATTGTTCACTACCAAGTTCTTCAGTTATTATTTTTTTCTTTTTCATTAAGTTCTGTTCTCTAATTTTTTCGTTGTCTTTTTTTGTCGTGTTAATTTTGTTTCATTGTCCTCCGTATATAATTCTTTAGCTGAATTTAAAAAAAAAATTTTGTTGTTGTCTTTATCTCGTTGTTGTAATAAGCTTGTTTGGGTGTCTTCTGTGTGTAACTGTTCATCTGATTTTTCTGTCGTTGAAATTTGTCTTCAAATTTTTGCGTAGAGGTCCTTTTTCACTATTTATAGACGGCTCGTTCGCTTTTCGCTTTTCGTTTTTCGAATTTTTTCAGCATCGCCAACATATTTTGTGAAACAACCTCCTTCTCTACAGCTGCTGCCTACCTTACTTGGACTGGCCATACACCGTAATTCATTTACAATTATTAATCCTTTAGCTGGTGCAGACGAACGTTTTTTTTGGTTCAACAGATTTTATTTAAATAATACGTTCCTTATCATATACGCACAAAGTAAGACCCGCTTTAGCCATGTAGCCATGTATGACTATCATACCCTCAAGGGCTTTGAATCAGGTAGAGAACTCAGTTTGTCCACGAGAGTTTGTTCCCCAACTAGCGAGAGCGAACCCAGCTCGTCATAATTTTATTTTTCAAGTTTACAGTACCTTATACCGAAATACAGGGCGTCCCAAAACAATGTATACACACTTTAACAGCTGATAGCTCAATTGATGTTTCTTTCTTTCCAAGTTAAACCCATTAGAATTAATAATGGCAGTCAGACTAAGCTTTGAACAAAGGAAATTCATTCTAAAATGCTACTGGAAGTGTGAAAACGCAGTTGAAGTGCAAAGACAGTTTAGGAGGAAGTTTCAAACAGATCCACCAACGCGACTTACCATCACTCGAATTAGAGATAAGTTTGAAGCCGAACTGTTCAGAATGTCCACAAGAAGCGTTCCGGAAGACCACGGACATCGACAAGCCCCACAAAGCAAGAAAGAGTACTGGAAACGTATCACCAAAGTCCAAGAAAATCTGTGCGGCAAGCGAGTCGTGAGGTAGGAATTTCAGAATCGTCTGTCCAACGCATTTTGAAGCGCTGTCAATGGAAAAGTTACATTCCAAGATTAGTCCATGCTATTAATGAAGATGATCCGGACCGAAGAGTGGAGTATTGCGAGTGGTACTTGGCACGATGTGGATGTGGATGTGGATTGGACGAAGGGGTTTCGTAGAATACCCTCCGCGTTCACCAGACCTCACACCACTAGACTTTTTTTATGGGGATACTTAAAAGACAAAGTCTACGCTATAAAACCTGCAACAGTCGCTGAATTGAGGGCAGCCATTGAACGAGAATGCACACAAATACCAAACGAAATGTTTCGTGATGTTTGCGATTCCATTGCTTCGCGTTATCAGCAGTGCCTGGACCAGAACGGACGTCAGTTTGAAAACAGGCGTTGACAAAACAATTAAATAATGTCTGTAGATTCTATTACATTTTGAAAATGAAATGTATTTTAATAAACACTGCCTTTATAATTATTTAAAGTGTGTATACATTTTTTTGGGACACCCTGTATATTCTGGGGAATCGCGTCGCGGTCACTGCAGTGTGCGGGGCTCCCATTCTGTCAATGTAAAATCACACGCGACTTGAGTCGTCACGACCTAAGTCATCAGTCGCAAGACGATCCAGCAGGAAGGAAAAGTACCAGATGAAAGACAATGACGAAAGTTTGTCTAGGCAGGGCGTTAGCACAGAGGCAAAGGAACAGCGGGATAGAATGGATTCCATTTTGGAAGTGAGGTAGTTAGAGAATTTTGGATAGTTAGCAGAATTAGGAGAAAGGTAAACAGCGCAGGTGTATTTAGTTTGAGAGTGGCAAGCAAGCCGTAGTCAGGTCAGAGGGTGTAGAATTCGGAAGATTCAAGTTCGGAAATATGAGAGCAAGTTAGGTCGTTGCGTACATGTAAGCAACATCCACCTTTGGAATGAAATTGAGTATAGTGAAAATAGAAGGGTACAGAAAAGGGGTTGCTGTCAGTCGTCTCAGACACCCGAGTTTCAGTGAGGAAGAGCATGTGAAGTTTAGAAGAGGATAGGTAGTGTTCAACGGATTGAAAACCTGAGGAAAGGCCACGAATGTTGTAGAAGTTTATGAAAAGTGAATCAGACAGAGGTCCATGACATCTCGAATAGGTAGGAGCAGAACCAGCACCATTGCACAGGTTTGTGCTCCCGGCACCAGCAGCGGGGTAGCCAAAAGTGGAAACATTTATGATCCTCTCCCCAGGGGACTCCGAGACTCTTAAAGACGGTGCCATTGTCTTGTTTTTTAATTTTGAAAAGATTGTGTAGGGTGTAAGATGCATGTATGTGTAGTGAGAAATAGAGAGAAGTGTGTATGTTTGAGAACATGCTGGACTGCTCATAAGATAAATGAGACACGAAAGAAGATCAACTAAGGAGGACAGTGACAGTAAAAACGGGCGTTCCAGCACTACCTGTCTCCTGCCTACTGCCCCACCCCTGAGTACTTCCCTGGTCGAGTGGTGTCTACAATCTCGTCCTTGAGATATGTAGCATAATAAATTATTAAAATCGTATCAGGTGAGTACGTAATATGGTGTCAACAAAGCCGACGACAGGTGGAAGGGTGAGAGGGTGAGCGGCAAAGAGAAGAAATTGGAAATGAAAAGGACGTGAGGGGAAACTGAGGAGGAATTTATTTATTATTTCTTATTTTTTTGCTGGAATATTTATTTTATTTATATAAAAAGTTAAGTGAGGATAAATAGTGTAAAAAGGGAAAACAACGTCGAAGGCAAATCATCATCATCTTAAAAGGAATCTCGTTATTAAGAGCTAATGGCTTTAATTCCTTCATCAGAAGATTAAGCTTTGATAAATGGAAAAAGAAAGATATAGGGGGTATATTTTATCTTTGGGAGAAGGAAGACCAATTTACTCCGACTTATTATTATTATTATTAGTAGTAGTAGTAGTATTGTTATTGTTATTATTATTTGATTTAACACTTTTACTGTTGTTACCTTCTCAAATAGATTTTTATTTTGTGTTAACAGGAGAATCAAATGAACGAGTTTTTCATCTTTTCTTCCAGGAATTTTCCAGTGTGGTCCCGCATCCTTGGAGGCAATTAGATGTGGACAGACAGAGAAGCCTTATGACGTTAATTTTGTATTGGCTGAAGTGAATGCCGATGTTGTGCGCTGGCAAACGGATGAAAATGCGCAGGATGGATTTAGGAAGCTCCACAACGATAAAAAAAGGTACGCAGTGGTTTCCACTGAAAATATGCAATAGAAAATAGTTTTAATATGGGAAATCACGTGCACTAAATTATTATTTAAATTTTTTTATAATTTGGGGAATCTAATAGAAAACAAATTACGTGAAGAAAAAACGTTTTTATTCTTCTAGCGTTGGTGTACAATTGCTGACAAAGAAACTAGGAAAAGTCACTGAAGAAGACTTCTTTTCGAGAGATCGTGAAGATATTACTCAGGAATACAAACCTCGTGAAGGGTCAAAAGCAGAGAGAGTAACCCTTCACGCAGCAGCGAGAAAGTAATGCAATTTAGAAAAGAAGAACTAGAGCATGATTATATTATATATATATATATATATATTAGAGAAAAAGAGAAAACTGTTCTTGCATCTTTTATACAAATTTGAATTTTCTCATTGCAGAACTAGAGCCGCTCGTCACGCTTTCCGATTTCCTTCCATCGCAGATCAAGATGTTGAGTTAGAGCTGCATGACGTCGAAAGAGTCCCGATTGGGGAGGACTTTGCAATAAGTGTTAAAGCGAAGGTAAATCATATTATTGTTAAAGGATGTAAAAACCGCACGAGAGGAATGATGTTTACTTCTACTTCTAGTCTAGTATGAGTGACTTTGTTGATAAATTACAAAATATTTATTTATTCATTGCGAGTTGCTGCTAATTATGTTCCTACATCCGTAAATTATAATAAAATGAACAAATTTGATTACATCTTTGATCTTCGATAATTTTAATTCTTTAAAAAAATGCACTTGAATGATCATGAAAACCAGAATCAGATAATATCTTTATTGATTGTCTTTTAATAATAAATATACTATTTAAAACATTGTCAGCCGAATTAGCTCATACAAAGTTCCAGTAGTAAGTACATCAAGTAAGGAAGAACAAGAGTGTAATACAGCGTTAGTAAATCTCGCTTAGGAACTATATGTCTAAGTTTAGACGTTATAGCGACACTCCTAGAGAGCTTTTTATAGATATAACAATTAGAGTACATTCTCCTTCCACTGCGAGTTTTTGTCTCGCATTACCTCAAGAAATTTCGTTATACGCTATATTCCTCCTCAACGATTTCTGCAACATTCGCTTCATCAAGATACAAATTTCGTTTGTTACTAAAAATCATGAAATTTTCATCTTAGGAACACTGCTATAAATATAAAATATTATTTGTTCACACGTGACTCAAGGTAAGCGCCCTCCTGAAGAGGAGGAGAGGAGCTGTAGGCCTACTTCTATTTCTGCTTGATAACTTTGCAGGTACATAATTGTAAGCATGGAGAATTTGACCTTTTCTTCTCTCTCGATCCTTTTTGAGGTAACCTTAAGTGAGCCATGAGATCTTTGTTGGATCGATACTTCGGTAAAAAGAATTGTAGATATTTTGTATAAAGTCAAAGCCATATGTTCCACGTTTTTGTGATTATACTGTACCAAGTAATTGAAAAGAGCGAACATTGTCCCAGGGGCGTACCCAGAAATTTGCCAGTGGGGGGGGGGGGGGCGAACTTGGAACTATTCGTAGAAGTATAATTGAAATAGAGATAAATAATTTTTATGTACGTTCATGATGAGCTTATCGTTCAGTTAGAGATGATTAACTAGCTACTGCTAAGACACATTATGAATAAAAATATAAAAATTATATTCTAAAAAATATAAAAATTATGATAAAAATCTGATTAGTAACATAATATTGAATGCAAACCGCAATTAGAATGCTCAAATTTGTATTAACATGAGAATAAAAAAGTGCTAATTTCGAGATTAAGCATTTCCTTGGACTGTTACCTTTATAAAAGAAAATTACTCTCAGGGCCGGATTGAGAGTTTTCAGGATCCTAAGCCATTTCAGATTTTTAGTAGTAGTAAGGGAGGCAAGAGGTAGCGCCGAAGGCGCCGAAATTTTTTCACTTTCATTCTCATCCTGTTGTAACCTAGCAATTTTACTGGGATTAACAGTACTTTGATCTTGCTCTGTAGAACCACTGTCAGTCTGAACATTTTTTCTTTTGAAAAATTTATAAAGGTCCATTATCTTTATAATAATGAAATTAAATATGTAAAATATTTAATTGAATATGTAAATTAAATACTTAAAAATAATAAAAATAAAAATTTATTAGCTCAAGGGGGGGGGCGATCGCCCCTGTCGCCCTCCCCTTCGGTACACCTCTGCATTGTCCCTATATATAAAGAGGAGATCGATCTCAAGCAAAGAACTATAGACCAGTGTCATTGACGTCCCACCTCACCAAAATATTTGAAAGAATAGTCAGAGAAAATCTGTGACTTCTTGGAGACACTGGAAAGATTCAACGAAAATCAGCACGGATTTCGATCAGGAAGATCATGCCTATCACAACTTATAGAGCACTATAATAATATCCTAGATGCACTTGAAGGCAATGAAAACTATGTCATATACACGGATTTTGCTAAAGCTTTCGACAAATGCGACCATAGTATAATAGCACATAAAAGGAAACATATGGGAATAACAGGCAAAGTGGGAAAATAGATCTACAACTTCCTCAGAGAACGTCTACAGGTCGTTAAAATTCAAGGTGTATCATCATCAGAATCAGAAGTAAGCAGCTCAGTTCCACAAGGTACAGTACTGACCCCACTCCTGTTCATTATCATGCTAACAGACATAGACAGCGGAGTAAACAGCAACAGTATAGTAACATCCTTTGCAGACGATACAAAGATCAGCAGAAAAATCAACGATGCAAATAAAGTGGAGGCCTTGCAGAGGGACACGAACAAAATATACAAATGGTCAGAAGACAACAATATGACTTTTAGCACCGAGAAATTACAGCTCTTGGGATTTGGTAGAAATGAGGAACTTAAACAGACTACATATCATGCTCCAGATAGACAGGAAATTCAGAGAAGTACGAAAGCGGTCGACTTGGGGAGTAATAATGACTGATGATGCGAAATTTGAGACACAAAATTAGATAGCAATAAACAAAGCAAAGAGTCGCGGGACAGGTACTAAGAACTTTCAAAAGGAGGGACAAGACAGTAATGATTCCCTTGCTGAGACCACTGATCATACCAAAACTTGAATACTGCGCAGTTTTGATGCCCCCATATAAAAAGGAAGAAACTAATAAACTAGAAGAAACACAGAGACATTTCGCAGCAAAGATTGATGGCTGCAAAGAACTCAACAACTGGGAAAGACTACGTAAACTAAATCTGTACTCCCTGGAAAGAAGAAGAGAAAAGTACACCATAATCTGCATATGGAAAATGATCGAAAAACTGGTACCAAACCTCAAACTAAACCCAATTACCACCCAAACAACGCTGGAAAATAGGAAAGGCAGAATGTGTAGTGTTCCCAAATTAAAGGGGAGAGAGCCTTATACTTTTCTATCCAGTATTCTACTGCTACAAGAATAATTCAAAAAACACTAGTTAATAACAGGAACTTCCCGAGTGGACCGAAAGGTCTTTAAGGCTTCCCCTTGTTCTTCTAACTCCTCGTAATTTAATGTATATGATGGTATTAACTTCTCTAAGAAAACCACATAGTGATAATATGATAATAAAAACCCACTCTAATAGACAAAGTTTATTTCCACAACAGTTTCGATGCCCACTGGCATCCTCTTCGGGTGGATACAGAAAAACGAATGAACCAAAAACAAGAGGGAAAACAGTCCAGGGACCATTAAAAAATTCGCACCTAGGTTAGATCCCGTTCTCCCGACACTGGAAGAGCATTTTTATTAAAGGGACCCGCTTATAAGTACATTCGCACAAATTTAAAACTATCTTCTTGTTCTGTACATACAAATTCTATTATTATTTTTTTTATATAATTATTACATTTCTTATTAAATTTATTACATTTAATATTGCATTATTATTTATTACAGAAATTATAAATTTATTATTACAGTGATTATTACATTGTTGTTTATTATACAGAACAACACCGTAATAATCAATGTAATAATAAATTTATAATTTCTGTAATAAATAATAATGCAATATTAAATGTAATAAATTTAATAAGAAATGTAATAATTATATAAAAAAAATAATAATAGAATTTGTATGTACAGAACAAGAAGATAGTTTTAAATTTGTGCGAATGTACTTATAAGCGGGTCCCTTTAATAAAAATGCTCTTCCAGTGTCGGGAGAACGGGATCTAACCTAGGTGCGAATTTTTTAATGGTCCCTGGACTGTTTTCCCTCTTGTTTTTGGTTCATTCGTTTTTCTGTATCCACCCGAAGAGGATGCCAGTGGGCATCGAAACTGTTGTGGAAATAAACTCTGTCTATTAGAGTGGGTTTTTATTATCATATTTTGATTTTCACACGTAGAAAAAAGTGAAGTTTTTTGCATTAAACATGGTGATAAGATTTAGAAATGAGGTCAGCACGATCGTTGAAGGGTCAAACCGATTTCGTGTGTATATATATATATATATATATATATATATATATAATATGGGCGCTATATGGCTCAGTGGTAATGTTGACGGACTTTGATCGGTATGTCGTTGGCTCACTCCCAGCTGCTGGCACTGGGTTGAGTTGAGTTAGCTGCTTACTCTGTTTCTGCTCTAGCTAAGGTGACTCTTGAGGTACCCTCACGTCAACGTAGTGGGGAAATGTGGAAATTTCTCGTATGTTACCTTTATATACTGTATATATAAATGTCATTGCAGAATATTTCTGATGCAAAGAGAACGGTATATATAGTTTTATCTGCATCGAGCGAATACTACACTGGAATAAAGGCAGAAGTAATCAAAAAAGCTGAAGGATCGTTTGTAATTCCGGCAGGAGAAAGTAAGTCATTTCGTTTATTCTTTGTTTCTTTCAGTTTTATTCCAGTGAATAATTGTATATAGAATTTTAGAAGATTATTTTGACTGATACTTATGAATATTAAAATGTGTTTTTGTTTTTATTTTACAGCGCAAACTCTTAATTTAAAAGTTACTTTTATCGAATACTACGATAAATTGGTTGAATATGCGATGATCAAATTGACAGCAATTGCAAATGTTATAGAGACAACCCAAACATGGATAGATGAAGATGACTTCCAAATCCTCAAGCCTTCCCTTAAGATTGAGGTAATGTGTGTGTGTGTGTGTGTGTATATATATATATATAAGATACCCGGTTATCCATGATTGAGAGGCGTTCCATAATCACGGATAACCCGATTTCACGATCAACTCCGTATACCCCGGCGGAGGTGGGTGGTACAGCTGCTGCTGTTGCTGCTTGCTGCTGCCCGCCATCACTGACTGCCCTTCCACTTCGACAACCATCCCACAATATTATTATGTTCCAGTAAAGTATAGTTAAGTAGTCAATTAGTAAATGACGGTTAACTGGATTCGCTGTTGAGTGAATCACGGATAACCGCGTGAGTACTGTATGTATATCTCTAATTTCCCATGGAATGATTACGGTTTCCGTGGCTGGGGCCCTTCCGAATGTGCTGAGTGTATCACGGAGGTGATTCTCTCGGGCATGGAAGCGTACATTCCATATTCTATTCCTAATACTAATGCAAAAAAACCTTAGTTTAACTTTACTTGTTCTAATGCTATCTGCAACAGAGAGGAGGCTTTCAGAAGGTACCGTCGTCATCCAACTCCTGACTCTCACTCAGCTCATATTTCTGCCCAGAATCGTGCAAAATCTGTTCTTTGACTCGCCAAAATTTCCTTCATCCGACAAAAAAGTGAAAACCTACCTAATTCTAATTATTCTCGCTCTTTCTGACATCTAGCTAAGAACCTCTTCAACAACTTTACTTCCTCGTTTTTTCCCATCCTCTTTTCGATTCCGACGGCTCAGTTGCAGTCTCTTCTGATAAAGATGAACTCTTCTCTCAAACTTTCGCCTACAACTCAACTCTAAATGATTCTGGTGCTGTTCCTCCATCTCCTCTTCCCTCTAACTTTATTATGTCTGAAATTAGAATCTCCTCCACCGATGTTCTTTCTGTCCTATCTGGGTTCAACTCTTGGAAAGCGTACGGTCCTGATGGTGTTCCTCCTGTTGTTCTTAAGAACTGTGCTTCTGTGCTGACACCCTGCCTAGGCAAACTCTTTCGTCTTTGTCTCTCATCTGGTACTTTTCCTTCGTGCTAGAAGTTCGCTTTCATTCAGCCTGTCCCAAAGGGTAACCGCTCTCAACCATTCAACTATCGTCCAATTGCTTTGATTTCTTGCCTTTCTAAAGTTTTTGAATCTATCCTTAATAGGAAGATTCTTAAACACCTTTCTTCTCACAATCTTCTTTCAGATCGTCAGTATGGATTCCGCAAGGGACGCTCTACTGGCGATCTTCTTGCATCTCTCTCTGACTCTTATAGCTGCGGATAGTAAACATAATCCAAAAAAGTTTTTTGAATACGTTAATAATCGTAAGCCGGTAAAAGATAACATAGGCCCTCTAGTGGATGTTAATGGCGCTTTGGCTTCTGACGCTCAGGCGATGGCGGGTATTTTCAATAACTTTTTTGCGACAGTTTTTACCGTAGAAGACGTAAATAATGTCCCCGACGTGGACGATATCGTTCCATTTAGTAGCGAGACTATTTTGGATGAAATAACTGTTTACGAGGCTGAGATTGCGCATTATATCGATAGGCTAAAAGTTAGCAAGGCTCCAGGCCCTGACGCTTTTTATCCCAGACATTTGAAAGATTTGAAAGAAGTTATCGTAGGCCCCTTAACGAAGATTTTTAATCAGTCACTCGAAACGGGGATTATTCCTGAAGACTTCAAATTAGCTAACGTCACGCCTATTTTTAAAAAAGGCGACCGCGAGTAGCTAGCAATTATAGGCCCATTAGCTTAACGTCAATTGTCGGTAAACTTTTGGAATCCGTAGTTAGGGATCGTATTATCGATCACTTAGAAAGTAGAGATTTGATTAATAGTAGTCAGCATGGGTTTCGACGCCATAGGTCTTGTTTAACTAACTTGTTAGAATTTTATAACGAAATAGTGCGCGAATACGATAGGCATAGAACAGCTGACGTTATTTATTTAGATTTTAAAAAGGCGTTCGATACTGTTCCGCATAGGAGACTAATTGCGAAGGTTAAAGCGCACGGTATACGCGGTCAGGTAGCTAACTGGTTAGAAGAATGGCTTCGTGCTAGGAGGCAGAGGGTCGTAGTTAATGGTAGTGAATCCGGGTGGTTAGATGTAGGTAGCGGTGTCCCACAGGGTTCAGTGTTAGGCCCATTGCTATTCCTAATTTACATTAACGACATAGATGTAGGATTGACTAGTAACGTGTCAAAATTCGCGGACGATACTAAAATAGGCGGTAAGGTTGTTAACGAGGACGATAGAAATAGGATCCAAGACGATGTCAATAGGATTATGGAGTGGACAGATAAGTGGCAGATGCAATTTAACGTAGACAAATGTAAAGTTTGCATATAGGTTTTCGAAACAATAATTACACGTACACGATGGATGATAGGGAGTTAGCGAGCGTTGACGAGGAAGTAGATTTAGGCGTACGCGTATCTAAGGATTTAAAGGTTAGGAACCAGTGCCTGGAGTCTTGCGCAAAAGCTAATAGGATGTTAGGCTTCATAGCGCGTAATTTCGAATTTAAATCGAAGGATATTATATTACCCCTTTACAAGTCCCTAGTCAGGCCTCATTTAGAATACGCAGTTCAGTTTTGGTGCCCGTACTTGCGTGAGGATATTGATAGGTTAGAAAGGGTTCAGCGTCGTGCCACGAAACTTATTCCGTCATTGCGCAATAAGCCTTATGAGGATAGGATTAAAGAGTTAGACCTGTATTCACTCGAAACTAGGAGATTAAGGGGGGAGCTTATTGAAGTTTTCAAAATCGTTAATAACATCGATAACGTAAATTTTGACAAATTGTTCACTTTCGATAATAGTAATACTCGCAATAACGGATTTAAGTTTGCGTGGCAGACGTTTCATTACTAATATCGCTAAAAACTTCTTTACGTTTAAAGTAATTGATAAATGGAATAATCTTCCCGCGTCAGTCGTTCATTCTACCAGCGTTAATATGTTTAAGAACCGTCTTGACAGACATTTTAAAAGTATTAACGTTGTTTAATATAAAAAAACAAAGTTAGCAACAGGAGCTCTGGTGGTGGTGCTCGAGGATGAGTCTGTTGACGATGAATGCCAGCTTGTGACATGCCAGCGTGTGATGCCAGCAATAAAATTATTAAAAAAAAAAAAAAAAATTAGACTAACACGAACGTAGATGTAGCTCGTAGCGTAAACTAACCCACTTTTTGTTTAACTTTACCTACTTTTTTTTTTCTTATCTCCTTGCTTTGCATGTCTGTAACTCTTTCCTTGCATGTTTGTAGTTTGTATGGTATGACAGTGAGTTAAGACTGTTTGCATGGTTTGTAAGTGTTCTTATTTTACTTCTTTTCATCTTTCACCCCTCTCCTATTTTCTCCGACTATTTTTCTGACTTGTCAGCAGTGGCCGGCGGATGATGATGGTGAGACTTTTTCCTCTTTTCTGAATGAATGTTAACCCACGAGTGATAGGTGTTGCTCCTTACTTAACCCCTTATTCTCTTCTCTTCTCTTAACCCCCTACTCTTTCCTTTCTCTCGGGCTAACCTTAGAGTGGATCTTAGGGTCTTTGTTAGCCTTAGCTTCTGTAGATCTGTAGATCCTCCTTTTGGGATTTCGGTGAAACTTTTGTTATTGCGTTAGACGTAGCAAAAGCTTTTGATAGTCTGGCACAATTTTTAATTTCGAAACTGCCCTCCGGTTTCTGTCCTTCTGTCTGTGCCTTCATCTCTGATTTCCTTTCTGGTGATCTATAGCTGCGGTTGTAGATGGCCACTGTTCTTCTCCTAAAGCTATTAAAGTGGAGTAGCTCAGGAAACACCCACCTACCCACTCCTGTCACCCACTCTTTTCCTTTTATTTATCAATGGTCTTTTAAGTCGTACTTCCTGTCCTATTCACTCCTATGCCGATGATTCCACTCTTCACTTCTCCACACGCTTCCCAAAGCGTCCCTCTCAACAATCACTCCGTGATTCAAGTGGGACGACTATGGTACACCTGACCTCTAATCGTTCTGCTATTTCTGATTGGGGCAGAGAAAACCTCGTGGCTTTCAATGCCTCAAAAGCTCAGTTCCTCCATTTGTCTACTCGTCACAATCTTCTACACGACTATCCCCTTACCTTCAACAACACAATTCAATCCTAGGGGCCACTTCGGCCCATCGAGGTGGCTCCACTATGTAAAAACTGCCTGTACATTGGCAACGACCAATTTTTACAAAACTAAATAATTAATTATCAATTTAAAACTAATAAATTTTCAATTTAAAACTAAAGATAGAATCTCTGGATCCAGAGGATCAAGTCATAATAGACTACTTTCCACAAATATGTTACACTCTATATCTATTTATAACCGACATGCAAATATATCAGATCCAAGGAATCCAGTCAATTTCATTGCGGTATCCATCAATACCAGTACCTTGCCAACCAAAAATAAGTCACGGTCCATATCAATTGCGAACCAAGTCACAATTTACAACCATATACATTACAATATATATACAAAGGAGGAAAAGTGTAGGTGTGGCTTGTAAAGATTGTACAGTAATGTAGAAATGTGTGTGCACCCATTTTGGGTCTCCCATTTAAAGGTGTTTGTGGGGCAAGTGAAGATCATGAGTTTTTCAATACCTCACAGTACTATGGGGGGCACCGCTCGGCAGAGGAATCTCTTTAAATGAGGTGTGTAAGGACAGAGAGTATCCCCTAACCCAAGATGCTGCCTCCCTATATCCCACAACACTTGTGTTGAGCTGTGGGATCTATCACCACAAAGCCTTAATTTTACTATCTTAAACTATACCCAATCTATCAACATATGCGTCTAATCGATTTTTAAACATGTTTATAGACGTGCTACTAATTACTTCTACCGGCAAACTATTCCAGCTATTTACTATTCTATGCGTAAAAAAGTTTTTGGCAACTGTTGTCTCGAACCGTCTACTTGTCAACTTACACCCGTTATTTCTAGTCCTATTATAGTGAACCCATTCATAATTTTGAAAACCTGGATTAGATCACCCCTTAGCCTCCTAGTCTCGAGTGTAGTAAATTTTAACTCCTTAAGCCTATCCTCATACGACTTTGACCTAAGCGACGGAATCATCTTAGTTGTCTTTTGAATTCTTTCGATTTTGTCTATATCTTTGCGCATATGCGGATTCCAAAATTGGACCGCGTACTCCAAATGGAGTCTAACTAATGATTTATAAAGAGGAACTATAATATCGCGCGATTTGTACTCAAAATTCCTAGCTATAAAACCTAACACTTTGTTCGCCTTATTGACCGCTGCTGTACTTTGTTTCGCTACTTTTAAATCACTAGTGACTATAACTCCTAAATCTTTTTCCTGCTCTACGCTTGTTAAATCTTTCCCTGCCATACTATACGCAAAATTACCATTACGCGAACCTATATGCAAAATTTTGCACTTATCGACGTTAAATCTCATTTGCCATGTGACTGACCAATCAACGATTTTATTCAGATCTTCCTGAATTTTACCTCTATCTTCGTCATTAATCGCCCTACCACCCAGCTTCGCGTCATCCGCAAACTTTGAAACTGTACTGACTAGGCCGACATCTAAATCGTTAATATATATAAGAAAAAGCAAGGGGCCCAATACAGAACCCTGAGGAACGCCACTCGCTACATTAGCCCAATACGACTCCGCTCCATCAATGACCACCCTGTTTCCTACCTCGCAACCACTCTTCTCTCCAATTTATTACTACACCCCTGATGAGTCTTTTCTGCGGTACGGTGTCAAACACTTTTTGAAAATCTAAATACACTACATCAACCGCCCGATGACTATCGTAAACGTCAACCATGCTTTCAAAAAATTCTAAAAGATTAGTTAAGCAAGATTTGTTTCGCTTAAAACCGTGCTGCGTATTTCTAACTAAGTTTTGCAATTATAAGTGTTCGACTATATGATCCCTAGTTATTGATTCCAGTAGCTTACCTACAACAGACGTTAACCCTTTAAGCCCCGAATGTTTTGTAGGGTTAAGTTATGAATACGTGTATTTGAAACGTTAGCAATTTGTACCGTCAGTACTCAAAGGGTTAAACTGATTGGCCTATAATTTCCCGCCCCACCTTTATCACCTTTCTTAAAGATAGGTGTTACGTTTGCTAACTTGAAATTATCTGGTACGCACCCCTCAGAAATAGACGCATTAAAAATCTTTGTTAGCGGCACAACAATGCTATCTTTTAATTCTTTTAGTTGTATGGGATATATGGAATCCGGCCCCGGTGATTTACGCGTTTTCATTTTATCAATATAGCGCAATACCTCCCCTTCACTAACGACAATATTATCCAAAATATTACCATTATCAAAAGGTATTATGTCTATGACCGTAGGGATATTCGTTACATCTTCTATAGTAAAAACTGACGCAAAACATTCGTTTGGTAAGGTAGTCATTTCCTTGTTTTCAGAAACTAGATCTCCGTTAACATTTTTCAACGGCCCCAAGACACTTTTACTGGATTTCTATTTTGACTTATTGAAAGAATCGCTTGGGGTTTTCTTTACCGTCACGAGCTATAGAGATTTCAAATTCGCGCTTGGACTTTTTTATTACACTTTTCGCTTCACGCCTTAGAGATATGTAGTTGTTTCGTAACCACAAAATTGTCTTTATCGCACTTATGTAGCCTATAAGCCCTGTCTCTACTCTTTATAATGTCTCCTACTCTAGAAGTAAACCACAAGGGCTTGTTGTTTACTTTCGCACGCTTAATTTTGTACGGTACACATTCCTCATTTATAGTCCTAAATACTGTTTCGAACGATTCCCACATTAGTTTTGCGTTGGAGTTCCCATTACGTTTTCCCAATTGACGTGTGACAATTTATTTCGAAATTTACAAGTCTGTGTGCTGGAAGTTAGGAATTTTAGTCGAGTTAGTGGTTTCGAGTGACTTACTGAGAGGACAAACTCTACCATATTGTGATCGCTATTGCTTAATGGTTCTATTACTTGAAGATCAGTAATTACCTCATCATCCGTAGTTATTACTAAATCCAAAATACTGTCCAACCTCGTAGGTTCCCCAACCTTTAGAATAAGAAAGCTATCCTCAAGAAAATTAACTAAACGATTACCTTCCGCGTCTCCCTGCATTGTATCGTAATTCACGTTGGCGCAATTAAAGTCACCCATAACTAAAGCTGCTCACTACCGATTATTCTCTTTAGTTCACGATATAACGCTTCGTCCGTATCAGCTGTTAGATTAGGGGGCCTATATATAACCGCAACAACAAGTTTGAAATCGTTCAATTTAAGTTTTGCTATAGTCGAATCTATCGGTTCTGGAATTGTGTGCTTTACTTCTATAACGTTCGCTATATTATCTTTGATATACAACATAACACCGCCTCCTCGCCTACCTATTCTGTTTTTAACAAAAGTCTATAACCTTAATTTGATACTCCCCTACAAAGTCACGTGTTTCAGTGCTAAGCCACGATTCATTTATCGCAATTACATCATAGTCTTTACAAGCAATTAAAGAAAAAAAATTCGTTTCTTTTATTTCGTAGGCTACGAGCATTTAAGGATAGAACCTTCAAATTGTTTGTAATTGCGACACCTTCGCGAGCGCAGTGGAAATTTATGGAATTTACGCTGGGACCGTTCGAGTTACGGCAGCCTGAAAAGAAGAGACAGTATTATGAAATAGTCTTCCTAAACGCGCAACTCCAACGTCATTAAGATGAAGTCCATCTCCGAGGAACAAGTCCCTCCTGCCGTAGAAACTATTCCAAAAATTTGCAAAATGCACTCCTTCCTGTTGGCAAAGAGACTTTAGATTATTGTTAATATAGGTCGCCTTGCTGTAGAAATTGTTACGTTGGATAATTCGAGGAAGTATACCTGTTAAAACAATCTTATTAGTTTTTTCCTTTAGTCGCTCTAGGAAGTCCCTGTATCTAGCCAGCAGTTCTTCCGATCTAGAATTTAAAACGTTATTAGTACTGACATGAATAACATACGTTGTGTCCTCGGAGGTACCGTCTGTGAAATGGTCAACACTATTAGTTATATCCTCCACCCTTGCACCAGGGTAGCAGTAACTGCGCCTACGACGGGGGTTTCTTCCACAGAGTCGTATTTCCGGTTCATCAGCATCATCGAAACCTAAAACAGAAAACTTATTGTTTGTTATTACTGGTAGACATGTCTTAGGTTTTCTCAATGGGGCTCCATTACGCACTCGAGCGAAGGGTTGGGAACTAAGGGAAGAGAGAGGGCTATTAGTACTATTTATATTATTAGTAGAAACTGAGGCAGGAGGGGTCGTAACTGGAGTCTCAAGGGATTCTAATTTTGCCGTCAGGAGCATCACGCTTTCTTCAAGCCTCACCCTGGCCTCCCTCTCACGCTCTAACTCGTTCCTCAGGACTTCCATACTTGAGCACCACTTGCAAACTAACTGCTCATTATTATTAGCTATTGTAAACGCGTAAGCGGCAAATTTCCCTCACAGCGACTGCAAGTATTTGACGGGGGTGCCATGCTTTTAATTAGTTAAAAAACAAAAAACGAGCGTTTGGAAATTAATAAATTACAACGTAGGTCTACCGCGTTCTTGATACGCAGAAACAGGTTCTTGTAACACAAATTTATACTAAATGAATATAGAATTAAGCTACCAACGAAAGATCTGTAAAAGAGAGTATTTATAATACTTATCTGACCGCGATTCGACCGACTTTTTTCCTTTTTTCCCACGGTGTGTGACCACACTCTACCTGACCTCTCGAAGGAAGGGAAAATGAACCTTATGACTCCTCGTTTTCTGATAGATTTGAAAAAACAAGCAAGGCAAGCCACGTGCAGTAGCCTTGGTTTGATCAAATAATATAGTACTGAATAACGTCAATAAATTAAATATATTCGTTAATGAATGATTAGTAACACGAAGTAATTTAGTTAAGAATGCACCGAACACTATATTTTTTTAAAACACTTCAACGAAAACCACTTATTCAATTGATAACACTGGACACTCGATAAAACACGTCTGTTCACAAGGAAAGACTGATCACATCAGTCTATAGTCCATATGACAAATATTATTAATACAATGACAGTTCACATACTAAGGATAGAAATATAAACAGTTGATTAGAAATAATACAGTAATGTCGAGGTTAAGTGGAGCTACAGACAGACGTTTTCGTACCAAGAATTCCATAGCTTAGAGGATAAACGGCAGGACTCATGGATAGCTTGGATAATCGGGTTGGTTGATTTTTTAATTCTTTGCATCAGACTGTATTGAGCACGTCTTGTTACCTCCGGGAAGATCGGGACATTGCGGGTAGCAAACATTTGCGAAGCTGAGCATCTCGGGGGTAATTTATGTAAGTCTAAAAGACCTGTTGTTCAGCAAATTTAGGGCTCTGCCAGAACCTTTTTTATAGTCACCCAGAGTTGCTGTCTGTATATATTACTGCAGAAAGTACGAGAGTGTTTTTAGCTTCACTTGTACAGAACCGAAAGTTCCTTATAGTCATATTCGTTTTAGCAAAAAGGCTTCGAGATTGTTTTCTTATATCCGAGTCATCACTCAAGGAGCTGGTAATAGTTTGACCCAAATACTTAAACTCTTGTACTTTCTTAATTACTTCACCTTTCATTTTAAACATAATATCAGCTGGCTGATTACAGCTTTTAGGATGAAATTGCGTAACCTTAGTTTTTGTAACATTAAAAAGAATATGTTTCTGCGAATACACTTCGCGGACTTTTAGTAGCCGATCCAGAATCCTTAACAGAGGGACTTATTAACACCATATCATCGGCATAAACTAAGTTATTTATCCTTGTGTTTATCTATACAACATCGCACCGTTGCCTCATTAAGTGAAGCAATTAATCCGTCAATATACACATTAAACAGCATAGGAGAGAGCACGGAGCCTTGTCTCACCCCGCAAGAGGAGCCAAAACACTCGGATAGTACATTGCTCCACCTAACGGTAAAAGATTGGTGGGAATACCAAAATTTCAATGAATTTAATATGTACATGGGAACCTTCCTGTCTTCTAGTTTTTTAAATAAAATATTGTGGTTCACTCTATCATATGCCTTACTTATATCTAGGAAACAGCTATAAATAGTTGAATTACTGTCAATGTATTTAGATATTGTTTCTTTAAGTACATAGATACACAGGTCAGTTGAGTGGGACCTTTTAAAACTAAACTGATTAGATGTCCATAGGTAATCATTTAATCAGAGTAACAAGATGTCCATAGGTAATCAGAGTAAAAGATGTCCATAGGTAATTTTAATTAGAGTAACAAGAGTTTTTCAGTAGTTTCGAGAAGCAGGAAGCGACAGCAATAGCCCTGTAATTATTGCTGGACAGAATGTCCATACTTATTTTTGACCAGGGGTCACGTGCTCACAGGGCGCACGGGAAATTTGAATGAGTGTTCGTTAACTTATGAGGCTGTTTCGTTAACTTACGAAAAAATGGGATAATTTAAAACTTCTGTAACTAACAAGCGATACCTGTACTGTAAATATCGTAAAATGGGGTTTAGAATTTTGCGGCTGAAGTTTCTTTAATTCAAATAATTTTAAAGTAGCTTAATGTAAAAAAAAAGGAAAAAACCTGTCAGTATTGACATGGATACCTGCTTTATATAAGATTTAATGGTGCTACTGTAGTATGCGGTCTACCTACGATTCGGCGGTCTACCTTTTAATTATAGTCTTATCTTGTTTACTAATTGTTTGTTTACATCCCATTGTCAACAATCGCCCTTGACGATTGGTTAGGTTTAGTCATGATATTTTCGTTAGTTTTAACGAAAATATCATGATTAAACCTAACCAATCGTAGGTAGACCGCATACTACAGTAGCACCGATTTAATAATATACCTTATATCGAGAAACACCGATGATAATAATAATAATTAATCAGTCATGAGGACCAGAAATTGGTACAGCGCTCAGGCCAACTGATGTAATCCATTGCGCTAACTCCTGTATTATTATTTTTATCAACACCATCGGGAGTCGAACCCCTGACCTCAGTGTTTTTACTTCGTTTACAGGGAAATTATGTTACTCATTTTGCTTAGGGCGCTGGCAAAACGAGAAATTCCAATAAAAAAGAATTTTGATTTTTTTTCCTTTACCAATCCTTCCTTGGTTGGTTGTTCTGAAAGTAAATTCCTTTTATCTTTAAAGTAACTTTATCCATAAATGTACTGCAGCCAGTTCTGGGGTTCTTTATTCCTAGGTACATGGCAATGGAGTAGTAGGAGAGTCTCTTCCAATTGCAATTTCCTTCAAGAACCCACTGCACGTAACTCTGACAGACTGCCGCTTGGTTATTGATGGTCCCGGTCTAACAAGGCCGAAGACTGTTCATGTAAAGTAAGGAATAATAATACTTATTTTATTACTACTCTAGATTACTTTGTGTAGATCACCTGAAGATCAGTGCCCCCATGTATTCTTGTTTTTTGCTTTACAGTACCAAACATAATAATAAATTAAACTGAATGCCCGGTTAGGTCAACTGTACGCCCTTGACGATTGGTTAGGTTAAGTCGTGATATTTTCGTTAGTTTTAACGAAGATATCATTTGGTAATTGAGGCTGGGGGCCCTGATCTTTAAGTGATCCCTTTGCGTTTCCACATACGTATATTCATGCTGAAAAACTAACTGGGAGAAAAGTTAATTTCGCAGCCAAGTTGTGATATGTTAATTTTAATTTATTCTTTGATTATAAGTTACTAAAGAAAAAAAAAAATTTGTTCACTATTATTGAGTGACAAATAGGAAAAGATTATTAAATTTAACCCTTTGTCGTATACCATTCACTTTACTGATACCATTCTGGATAAAGTCAATCCAATTTTAGGGGAGACTTCAATTTAACGAAAGGTTAATGTAACGATAGGATTGTTTAACCTCCTCTGCAACATCTAAGGTCATATGACAGAGGGGACCCGCGGCTTTACCTGTGATCCCAACCAGGGGTCGCTACATAATCTGGATACGGAGGACGGTCCCTCATCCAGTTATAACCCGTACTCAGTGTTGATTAATTTCGCTGATTGACGGGAAGTGACCTAACGTAACGAATGGTTATTATAATTCTTTTTATAAACTAACTTTTATTTTGTGAAACAAGTTTACAGTTTGTAATTTCGTTGTTGATAGGGACGTGCCTCCAAAGAAACTTATGAAGCACGAACTAAACGTTTTTCCGAATAAAGATGGAATAAGTGCCTGGTTGCTACTTTTAACTCCAAGCAACTCGTTGACCTCACCGGCTCGACCTCTTGTGATATCGCGTAGGCGAATAAAGTCATTGTCACTGATCTACTCGCTTTGAAGACATGAACAGTTGACGTGCCTGTGCAAATATTATGAACAAATATTGTAACTGCTTTTTAATGATTGTGTTTGTAAACTTAAACTGATTGAAATATTTTCGTTTGAGAATGAATTGATTGGAGTATTCTCAATTTTGAATGCACGAGTCTATTCTTATAAAAGGTTAATGAACTTAGTATTCAAATGGATTTTTCGCTTATTGTTGATGGTTGCTTTATAGCTTAACGAGAGAGCGTCGGATTCTCGCCACGTTATTGCTCCTTACGATAGAGAAATCCTAATGGGAAAGATTTTTAATTGAAATTTTCAAAATTGAACGATTCCTTAACTTGTTTAACTCTGAAGCTCTCCTTGAAACGTTTCTCAAGCCTAACCCATTCTTCTTTAATGTAATGTTGGCTGAATTGCTTCCACTTAAAGGTTTACTGAGAGACAGAATTTAAGTAACGTCTGTGTAGAAAAAAAAATTGAAGTCTGCAGACAGGATTCCTGAAATATTTTCTCGCCCATTGGTTGAGCAAACATTGTAAATGGGTACATTGTCAAATCATTTGTTCCAAATCATAATAGTTAAAGGGATTCAAGATCTTAGATGTGAATAACTGAATCAGCGGACGTTCCATTATCCCGTAATTGAAGCATCTAAAACCCATATTTTCCATGCAAAAGCTTCGGACAGGCATATGAAATATTATATTAAAAAAACAGCTAATTAATCATTTTGATTAGAGCGCACGAGTAACCTTTTGATTTCGTTTTTATGGCTTAGAAGAATGAATGTTAAAGTTTACGACGGTATTATTTGAGGTTAAAATTTTTACATAATAAATACATTTGCTGCAAAAAAATTAGTGATTTGTATAAAAAACTTTATGGTTATTATTTTCTTAAACTTTATTTTTATGTATTTCTTGAATGAAATAATCTTCATGAAATTGGTTTAATTTCCCTCGGTGAGACATTTATAAAAGAAGAAAGAAGTATCGCTTAATCACAGTAAACATTACACAAAAAGGATACATACATATTTGTGCTGACTTAGGGAGGAAACACAAACTTGTGCATCTTGCTCCTGAAGAATCATGCACGATGACTGATAATAACATAACTGGCGGTGTCTGCAATACAAACTAACGAAAATTGCAATGACTTGAATTGGGATATTGATGTTCTTTGGACTACACTAATACAGAGTATTGTTTCTTTCAGTAGTGATGAACCACGTTCGAAAGCCTCGTCAGTACTTTGACCCCCTATTTTTTTGGCAATGCTGCTGCGAGCTGTTCGTTCCCTGAAATGGGCGGACTGGTGCTCTATGTAAAAAGATGTTTAACTCTTTATATATATATATATATATATATATATATACACAGTCTTTAAGAATGAAATGATTATTTTGCATTGCATACAGTGAAAAATGATCAGTCCATGCTTGAAAAACTGAGGAACCACCAACTTTAAGGCATTTGATAAGGTTCCATGGATCTTTCCTGTTTCTTTAACTGTTTCCGATTTTTATGAAAACAACGTGATATGTACAGTTTTCACGCTGATTTCAAAATTATAAACCATTTCATCGAGAAATATATAACCAAAAAGTTATAATGTGCAGAATCTAGCAAATGTTTGAAAGAGCGTAGGCTATAGAAATTTTAAAAAAATACGCTGATTCTAAAAATAAGTTTTTTCGAAATGAAAGTAAATTATAAAATACTACAAAAAGTACTAGAACGGTGTAATCACTGCAAGCATAGGCTAGGCTATTTTTTAAACGGTGGCGTTGCGCATCTATTTTCTTTCGCTGCAAGCATAGACTATAGTTCAACATCTTTTTACTTTCCAATGACTGACAAATTTAATTTTATAGAATTATATAGGAAGACTGAAACAGAAGAAAATGCAGTAAATTTTTTACAAGAATATAACTTAATACCGAAAGAAAAACAGTGTCCTAGAAAACATCAAATGCTAATAAGCCTAACTTAACCTAACCTAACCCAAGTATTTCTCGATGAAATGGTTTATAATTTTGAAATCAGCGTGAAAAACTATACATATCACGTTGTTTTCATAAAAATCGGAAATAGTTAATGAAACAGGAAAGACCCGGTTCCACATTAGAGGTTGTTGGATAAACTGAAGAGTTGTGGTATTGGGGGCTCTGTAGTGGGTTGGTTAAGGGATTTCCTAGCAGGATGGTCACAGAGGGTAATTGTAAATGGTAAGCTGTCTCAATGGCAAAGTATTACATACGGTATACCCCAGGGCAGTGTACTTGGGTCCTCTTCTTTTTTGTAATTTATACTTATTAATGACCTACCAAACAGTATTGAGTCCCTGGCGGTACTTTTTGATGATGGCACCAAGGTATTTAAAGATGTATCAGTGAAAAATGGAGTAGCTATGCTACAACAGGATGTAATTACCTTGAATAAATGGAGTGAAGTTTGGCAACTTAAATTCAACCCTGAGAAATGTGGTGTTACCTATAGCCAATTATGGAAAAACTATACATGCTAACAACATGGTATCGTATGTGGTACCTTTACTTCTTAATTAAATATAAATTATTAATTAATTGAATTAAATATCTACAAAATTGCCTCGGGATTGGCGACAAAGCCTATTGGGAATGAAATGATTGCCATACGTACATAGAACCCATATGTAGGCTTCGGGCCTGCATAACAACAGAAACCAAATTATGATCTTGTGTTCAAACTTTTCCATTGCTAACTCATGAAAATAACAAGAGAGAAGGAGTCAACGACCTTTGCCAAATCAGCAATTTATACTAAAATACGAAGATATATTATAGCGGCTCTGGCTCAGAGCTCTTTATGTTACAGCGAACGCTTTAAACAGGGAAGATGTGCTTCGTCTTCCCTAAAGTTCTGAGTGAATTCCTTATAATATAAAACCTAATAACTATAAAAAGGATAGGCCTATACCTCCAGGTGTTTAATTAGTGACTGCCTATATTAGTTACAAAGTGTCAACTCGTAGTGTTGGCTCCATCGTAACGGCCCTACATCGAAGACCGTCAAGCCCTACATCGAAGCAAACTAAGGCCCAGCGAAAATAAGGTGGGACACTTTCGTTCATATATAGGCATCTAAAATCCAGATGCTAGAGTTACCGTAGACAATTAAACATAAAGCGGTCCTTTAAAGACCTACACATACATAACTCTCTAAACGAACCCCGTCTAAGATTTACACTGACACACACAGTGGCTACGCTTAGCTCATTAGGCCTAACCCCACCATACTTTTTTCATATGGTGGCCCGTGCAACCGGGAGCCGATTCCTATTACCTTTACACTAACCGAAAACAAAGCCTTGTTGATTTAACAGGCATAACTCATTTACTGTAGGTCCTATAAAAATAGGCCCACAACATTAAGCCTATTTAATAGGTCCTACGCTTTAACTCAAATAAAGCCTTGTTGATTTAACAGGCTTAACTCATTTTAGGTCCTTTAAAAAAGACCAATTTCAACATAAGCCTATTTAGTAGGCCCAAATCACTACCTTAATTAATAGGCCTAACATACTCATACACTAAAGGCCTACTTCAAACACTACAATTTTCAACTTCAATATACAAGAAGCCTACCTCACAAAGTAGGCCCTACTCTTTACACTCAAGGTCTATCCTAACTAAAAACACTAAATTTATAATTCAACCTGTGGTGTAGGTTATAAAATTTATTTCAGCAATTTAACTTACTCATAAGACTCATTAACATCAAAAAATTAAACTCAGAACTTTAACATCAAAAAATTAAATTCAGAACTGTAACATAAAAAAATTCAACTCAGAACTTCAACATCACAAAGACCTAAAGCAATTGCATGAATTCAAACCTACACCCACCTAACTGTCCTAACACCTATTCTTAACCATAAGTCCTATTTGACATATAGGCCAACACATTCTAAGTCCTATTTGACATATAGGCACAACCTATTTTAAGTCATATTTGACATATAGGCACAACCTATTTTAAGTTCTATTTGACATATAGGCACAACCTATTTTGTCCTATTTGACATATAGGCACAACCTATTTTAAGTCCTATTTGACATATAGGCGCAACCTATTCCAAGTCCTATTTGACATATAGGCGCAACCTATTCCAAGTCCTATTTGACATATAGGTGCAACCTATTCCAAGTCCTATTTGACACATAGGCGCAACCTATTCCAAGTCCTATTTGACATATAGGCGCAACCTATTCCAAGTCCTATTTGACAGATAGGCGTAACATATTCTAAGTCCTATTTGACATATAGGCCAACAACATTCTAAGTCCTATTTGACATATAGGCACAACCTATTTTAAGTCCTATTTGACATATAGGCACAACCTATTTTAAGTCCTATTTGACATAGGCACAACCTATTTTAAGTCCTATTTGACATATAGGCACAACCTATTTTAAGTCCTATTTGACATATAGGCACAACCTATTCTAATCCTATTTGACTATAGGCACAACCTATTCCAAGTCCTATTCACTAATATATAGGCAAAAACAGACAAGGCTTGATATAAAGTCTCAAATGCAACATTTGAGGATCTTTACTCAGCCAAATTGGTTAACCTAACCCAAACCCAAAAATAAACCCTATAACAAAAATACATATAGTACGGTATATATAATTTTTTTTTCCTTTCTTTTTTTACCGCCGATTCGTACCTAGTGTGGTACATATCTCAGCGAGGCAGTGGGTGAGTGGTGTTACTGAGTTGGGGATGATATACCAGGGGGGGATGTAGTGTTCAGTTACTGGGGAGTGGGTATGGGGGCCTGGTCTCAGACCCGTTGAAACAGGTGGGAATAAGTGAGGAAACGGGAAATCGCTTCCTCCGAAAAATGGGGGCCCTCAGCGAGCATGAATTGTAGACGCTCGGGTATGGGAATTTCGGCCAAGTGAGGGAAACATCTACAACGAAGAGCGGACAAGTTTGGACATTCGACCAGGAGATGTACGACAGTGATGGGAGTATGACAGGTAGGGCAGAGCGGGGCTGGCGATTTAGCCATTAGGTGACCATGAGTAATGCGTGTGTGTCCTATGCGGAGACGGGCTATAATCACTTCTTTATGTCGGGACCGGTGGAAGGAGGAGGCCCAGTATCCTACTTGCGGTTTGATCTTATGAAGTTTGTTTTGTGTGGCCTGGTCCCATTCCCGTTGCCAGATGGAACGGAAATGGGAGCGGAGAGTCGGGAAGAAGTCGGTGAAAGGAAGGGGCCGGGAGGAGGCCGGCAGTAAGCAGGCCGACTTTGCCGTGCGGTCCGCCTCCTCGTTACCCTGGATGCCGACATGTGCCGGGACCCAGCAGAAGGCGATTGTCTTGTGTCGGAAGGCTGTTAAAAAATGGAAAATTTGCTGGATGGTACAGACGAGCGGATGAGGGGGGTTACATCTCTCTAGGGAGAGAAGTGCGCTTTGGGAATCTGAATATATGACGAAAGAGCTGGCAGAGTGAGTGCGCACTATGTCTAGGGCCTCCTTAATCGCGAAAAGTTCTGCCGAGAAAACGGAGGTCTCGCGGGGCAAGCTGACGCCTCGAGAAAGTGGTTGGGTCAGTATCACCGCTGAGCGGCCGCACCAGTCTCCGAACGGGAACCATCTGTATAAATGGGACTGTGTCCGGATGTTGGGTTGCATGTTCACGGAAAGTGACCTGTATACCGTAGCACTCGTTGTATTCTTCGGTAGAGCACACAGGTCCCTGCAAACTTGATAGGGGTGAGGAGCCAGGGGGGTAAATGTTGTATGAAATGGGGATAATTGAGGGGACAGGCATGTTAGAAAGTCAAGGAAAGAGCGGACCTCTTCAGTGAAGTGCCAGCTCCGTCCCTGGGGTGGGAGTTCAGAAATCGCCGCGCATACAAGCGAAGAGGGTAGTCTCTGTGCACGGAGGTATGTCCTCATGAGGAGCAGACGCCGTCGGAGGGCGAGAGGGAGGTAATTGCAATCCACTTGAAGGCTGGAGGCTGGAGAAGAGCGGAAAGCACCAGTGGCGAGGCGGAGGCCCCTATTAAGGACTGGGTCCAAGATACGGAGGCAGGTGTTGGAGGCTGAACCGTATACTACACTGCCATAGTCCAGCTTCGACTGGACCATGGAAGTGTAAAGACGAAGGAGAGAGCGTCGGTCTGCGCCCCATGTGGTGTGGGAGAGGTGATCTAGTAGAGCGAGGGGACGCTGGAGGGACTGCTTCAGTTGTTTGTATGAGGAACCCAGTTGAGCCGTCGGTCTAGAATCACGCCCAAAAATCGCGTGGAGGGTACCACCTCAAGAGGATTGCCGTATAGCGTGACAGAGGGAACAGGAAGGGTTGCGGGTCTTCTTCTGCTGAAAGATACACACTTGGACTTCGGGGTGGAGAGGCGGAAACCCACCGACGTCGCCCACCTTTCCACCGGTAGATGGCGAGCTGAATTTGCCGTTGAACTACGGACGGCTCCCGCCCTGCAAAGTAGATCGCAAGGTCATCCGCGTAGATGGAAGAACGGATGTTGGGTGGAAGGCATTTTGAGACTGTGTTCATGACGATGGAAAAGCATAGAACACTGAGGATGCTTCCCTGTGGGACCCCGTCCATCTGCACGAAAGTGTCTGAGAGGACTGAGCCCACCCGAACTTTAAAGGTTCGGGAGGATAGGAAGCCCCTGATGAAGGTCGGCATGGCTCCTACGAGCCCTAGACTTTGGAGCTGTCTAAGGATTATTGTCCGATGAGTGGTGTCGTAGGCCTTCTGGATGTCAAAAAATATTGATAGGACGAAGTCCACTGTCGAATGCATTCTGTATGTCACGGCTGAGAAGCAGGAGGGGATCAGTGGTGGATCGAAATTGTCTGAAGCCGGACTGGGTAGCCGGGAAGGAATTACTATTTTCGAGGAAGAACGATAGTCGCGTCGCGACCATTTTTTCGAAAATTTTGCAGGCACAACACATTAGGGCGATTGGTCTGTAGTTTGTGGGATCGAGGGAATCTTTGCCGGGTTTGGGGATAGGGATTACGTAGGCCTCCCTCCACCGGGAGGGAAAGGTGCCCTCTATCCATATGCGGTTGTATAGGTCTAGTAGGAAATTTTGTAAGGTGGGGTGGATGTGCTGGATCATGCTGTAGGGAATACCGTCCGGGCCGGGACAAGGGGATCGTCGCGAGGCCAGTGCCGCCTGTAGTTCACGCATGGTGAACAGTTGGTTGTAGGAGCTGTCTATGGACGGTGAAGAGGAGCTATTTTTAGGGGCGGGTACGGGGGAGCTAACTGCAGAGGAAGAAACGGCGGCGAAAGTAGAGGCTAGATGGTTTGCCACTGATTTTGGCTCGTATAGGTCCGTCGTTAGTCCGGAGTACCGGGGGTCGGGAGGGGACATGTCGCCTCTCGACGCCCCGTACCTTCTTCCAGATGGTAGCCGAAGGTGTGGTGGTGGTGACACCGGATACAAAGGCACGCCAAGAAGCTCGGCGCGCTGTCTTCATTGTGCGGCGGGCGATGGCCCTGGCCCGCTGCATCTCCGTGCGATGGATGGGAAGTCGCGTACGGTAGAACCGTCGAGTAGCCGTCTTCTTGGCGCATACGGCCTCCGTGCACTCTGGGGTCCACCAAGGTACCCGTCGGGCGCGGGGGTAGGTGGAGGATCGCGGGATGCTAGAGCACGCAGCCGCTACCACGTTTGATTCGAAGTATGCGATACACTCATCGGAGGATGGGAAGTTGGCAGGTGTTCGAGTTGTATATGTATCGTCGTGGAAGCGGGACCAATTAGCTTTTGCAGTAATCCATTTCTCCAGTACCCGAACGGTCTGGTCGGGCCAATTGGCGTGAGTTGAACTGGGAAATGATCACTGTCATTCCATAATCCTCTTGGAGGACTTGCCATGAGAAATCTAGGAGGGCATCGGTCGAAACGAAGGACAGGTCTATACAGGATGGAGTGCAGGTGGTGGCATGGTAGAAAGTAGGAGAGCCATCATTGAGGCACTCAAATGAGAGCTCGGTCATGATGTTGATCAGGGTCGGGGCCATATAGGTGGAGTGTGTGTCTCCCCACATGGGGTGGCGACTATTGAAATCGCCCAGTAATAGAAAGGGCATGGGGAGTTGTTGTACGACCTCCACCAGGTCATCGCGGGAGACTTGGGTGTGTGGAGGGAGGTATATTGAACATACGATGTACTGTCTATCCAGGGAAAGCTGGGTAGCAATCACCTGTAACGAGGATCGGATAGGGAGATTGTAGAAGGGGACTGCGTGGTGGATAAAAATGGCAGCCCCCTTTCGAGTGCAGGCAGACGGGGTGGTGATGAAAGAATATCCAGTCGGGCAGGGCATGGATCTGGTCCCCAGGATGAGTTCCTGGAGACAGACACACACCAGACGGGAAGTGGCAATCAAGGAATTCAGGCCTTCGTAATTTGCAAATATACCTCTACAGTTCCAGTGAACTATTGTAGTTTTCGGGGGATCCATTATTTGATGATGGGGATGGGTAAGGTATAGGTGCGAAGATGTTGGAGTGTGAAGGTAGATTTGAGGTTCGCGAAGGCGAAGGATGAGTTAGGAGTATGGCTGGCTATCTGCCGTTCACCAGAGAAGGAATCGTCGGCCAGTCGATCTCCGCGGAGACCGCGGGGTCGAGTCGGCCGAGCGAGACCGGAGCGCGGATCACGGCAGCTTGGAGATTGTCGTGGGCTCCGATGCTGCAAAATTTCTTGAATTTTTGTGTTCGGGCCATGGGGGAGCGTTTTATTTCCCGAAATGGCACCTCCCCGCCTGTCTGGGGTCTCACGACGAACCTCAGGTGGCGATAGGGGGTGCCAGAAGGACCCGGCAGATGGGAGGGAGGACGTGCTCAGAGTGGCTGACAGGGTTTGGACCGGGTATTTTAGGGGCAGGTACAGTGGGGTGGGAGGAGGTGAAACAGAGTGTTCTCGTGGAGGGAAGAAAAATTGCGTCAGGAGGCAAGGGCAGGTCCATGAGACTTACGGGCGCGCCGAGTTCCCCTCACCATGTAGCTGCGCCAGAGCCGCATCCACTGGATCCTCGGGGGAGAGGATGTTGTCCAGATTGAATCTCGTCGTGGAGGGTGGGTCATATACTTCGGCAACTATTGGCCGAGTCTGTGGGGGTATATTGATGGGACTTCTGCTGTGGGGTGGTTTGGTCCTCATAGGCGAAGTGGGCGGTGTGAAGGTCCGATCCGTCTTCTTAGCACTAGGGGAAGAGGGAGAGACAAATTGAAAGTCCGGAGGGTCTGGCGACTCACTCCGACGTCTCCGCCTCGTCGACTTACTCCGGGCACTAGGTTCGGGTGTGTGCAGAGAGTGCTGGGAGGGCAGGGTTCGAGGTGGGTGGGGCCTAGGTGTCCTGGTCCCAGACTCCTGTGGCAGGTGAGGTGCGTGGAGAGAAGGAATGGTGGGGGTACAGGAGGTCGTCAGCTCTTGCGGGACTCCCCCTGAGAGGAATGGGGAGCACTGGTCGAGGGGGTTGTGAGCGGCAGGCCAGGGCGGCGTGCCGAGCGGACAGAGCCGAGGGCTGCTGCGTAAGATACGCCCGGTCTCACCTCCCGACTCCGCACCGTCTCGTGCCTCTCGGAGGCTAAGGAAATCCGCTACCTGTAGGCCTCGGACCTCCTTCTCGAACCTGAAGAACAGGCATTCTCGGGATGAAGATGGGTGTGCACCTTCACAAGTTGTCTGGGTGAGCAACTTGTCCACAACGAACACGCAATTGGTGCGGCTGCCGACAAACTGAGATAACATGTCCGAACTTGTTGCATTTAAAACAACGGGTCGGGTCTGGGATGTATGGGCGGACAGAGAATTCGCATTTTGTGCGGTCTCCCATACTCCATACAATACGGTCGGGAAAGACTAAGTTATTAAAGGTAAGAAGTAGACGCGGGGTGGGGGAGAGGGTACCTCCCTGTCGGGATGTGAAGCGATAGATCTTGGTGACACCCTGGGGTGCGAGGTCCTCCAAGAGCTCGTTCACTGTAATTGACAATAGGCGTGTGGCATAAATAGTGCCCTGACTCTGGTTCAGGCGAGGGTGTGGTGAAACGGACACCGAGCATCCAAGGACCTCAGTGATGGAGAGTAGGGCTTTCGTCTCTGTGGCTGAGCGTGATTTTATGAGGGAACTATCCCTCTGCGGTCGCACATCATAACGGCTGGATTTGCTGCGGGCTCGGATCGCCTGAAACGTCCGTTCAGAGTTGGTCGGAAGGGATCCAGAGGTAGGCCGGATCTCTAGGAATTTGTGGATACTTGGAAGGGATATGGAGGCAGTAGAGTCGAAGTGGACTGGGATATCCAACTGTCGATAGGATAGTCGTACATGCCGGCTTCCCCCTCCGCCGCGGGGCTCTCTCCGTGGGGAGGCGGGCCGACGACGGGTGAGGGGGGCATACGGGAAGAGCAAGAAGCCGGGTTTTGGAGGTAAATCTTGGGTGGAACTTGACTTGCCCGAAGGCAGCTGAGGCGAGACCCCTGCTCCAGAGGGTGTACATCCAAAGGGATATTCAGGGTACAGCCTGGGGTCGGCAATGGTAAAGGAGGATGCAAGCGATCAGTTACCAAAAGGAGGTCAACCCCATCTGGATGCGGGCTTCCAGTGGTAGGAGACTCGAGGGCCTGGTTGCCCACCACCCGAGTGTTGAGAGGAGGAGTAGTCCGAGTATTAGAAGCGGAAGTCGTTAACCGAGTAGATGAAGAAGCCATAGCAAAAAAAGAGAATTTTCATCCCCCGCGCGCATCCAGCCACCATCGACTCCAACAAGGGAAAGCGAATCGTGGGTTCACTCGGTCCCACCGCCAATAGATGTCACGCAGGGGAGATAAACCCATTCCCAGTCCCCGTGCCTACAAGGCGGCCACTCTCATCCAACGCGCGGTGAAAGATGGCAGGGACAGGGCTTGAGTTTGGTTTAAGAGCGACAAGGGTGAAGGACAACCACCTCCTTCACCCAAGGTCCACGGAAAAAATCAAGTCAGTCCAAAACAAAGCTAAATGCGGGAAGGGAGGAAACAACAAAACGAGAAAGAGTTGGGGAAAGGAGGAGAGGGAAATATAAGTAGGAGGGTAGGAGATCAGCCGGTCCCCAAACGGGTCCAATGATCCACGAGGGCAGAGAAGGCCCTTGCATCGGAGGAAGATGCATTTCCCCATTGGCCACAGAGGGACGCGCCCTATAGCTCCGGACAAAGCGAAGGAGGAGTAGATAAATATATACATACGACTCCAAACATCCAATTCTTCTTTTAAGGAAGAATCACACAACAGATTTCATCAACAGACACATACGTTCCTTGCAAACAGATTGGATTCTGTGGAAAATTAAGCAGCCTAAAAGGGGGGTTATCTTTACGGCTACCCGCGTCCACCCTTACCTCAGGTTCGAAAAGGTATTGTTTAAATTAAACTTAGGGCTCACAAAACTTGGACGCTGTTAATTGTTTAAGCATATTCACTTAAAGAAAATAATTCTTAAGGAAAGCTTAACTCTTTATGTGATAGATTTAACTTTGTTTAGTTTAGACTAAGTTGGATACATTTAAATTTAATTTAAATTGATAAATAAATTAGTCTTTAACAAGCCTAACTATAAAGTATCGATTTAGGTTGCAACGTTATGCAAATGGTTGTTCCACAGTATATATCGCTAGTCAGATTAAGCTCGTGAATCGCAATTTACTCGTTTCAAGCTGATAATCCCGGTCAACCTGTCGGAGGTTCAATTTGACGATCGTTAATGAAATCCCAAACCAATCTAAATAGCTGACTGAGAATAAAGAGCTTAAAAGGAATTCTAAATCTTAAAAGAATTCGATTTATTAGAATCACTAGTGAATGATGTTAAATCTTGGCATTTTATTATGAAGCGAAGTTAATTGAAATAACCGGCTAAAATTACGGAGTCAAAACCATATGTATTACTCGTATGAGAGCTTCGAATGAACTAAGATGGCGACTCGAGCTCTTTTCGCCGGCATCAAAAGGCGTCAAAGCGTGCCAAAAGAAGAGTATGACATTGTCGCCCATAATTTCCAGAAGCTGGAAGGAATTGAGATTCATTGCTCGGCGGGCGGGCGTACGATTTTGGTTATATTTTTAGAATGCTGTTATTATGAAATAATACAGTGTATGTATATATATATATATATATATATATATATATTATGGTTATATATATATATATTATGGTTATATATATAATACTTTTAATAGAATACATAATTATTTTGATAATTCCTGAGCCCACTGTCTAAATATTTTAGACAGATTCCTTCAAAACCCCAAACCTTCCAGACCTACCTGTAGGATAGACAACATTTACTCATTCATAACTACGGGTATTGACTTTACTGGAGTGGTGAATCCAAGTTTTGAAGACCAACTGGATTCGGAGGAATGCAAAACACACACACACACACACACACACTGTACTCTTTCCATGTGTCAAACACAACAACCTGTCTAAACATAACCAAGGATCGGAGAGTAAAAGCTTTTCTTGCTGCGCTCTGATTCTGTGCACATAATTTTCTGCCAAAAATTATATGGTTAGACAGTGAACATACAAACAAACTACTCTATTCCAAGGGGTTGATGGCCTACCTTGGCCATTAGGGTGGTCCATAATTTCACTTTTTACACTTTTTAATGGTCCAACGGGCTAATGTTGTGGGCATTGGTGCAAGAAACAACATGGTTACCAGTTTTTGGAGTTCCGGTAATATCAGACCCCCCAATTTATATGGGACCTAAAAATTTGACTGAGAAAACGAAAGTTTTTCCGCTTCTCTGTGAATAAACATATGACTATATTATTTTTTCTTGGTAATAATATATTATTTTAATTAATTATATATTCTAGGGGTGTTACCGCCACCCTGAAGCATCATCCCAGGCAGCTTCGCGGCGATGGGCTCGAAATTATACCAGCTTATCAAGCCAGCTACAGTATATTTCGAGTGGGAACAAACCTGATTTCAGGTCCCCATCGTTTTTTTTTTTTTGCATTTATTTTTAAACAAAAATTAATTCCGTTTACAATGATTAAAAAATTATACCAAAGTTTAATTAAAAAGATAAATACTTCTGCATAACATTACACAATAAACGCTCACTTAACATAATTATACATTTCAGCCAAAGATTTTTTCTTGAAGTCTGGAAGAAGGCGTCGATGTTGTTCTATAACTTTTACCAGAAATTGTTTTTGTGATTCATCATTAACAATTCTGTCTTTGAAATCTTCAATCAGCTTGATTGCTTTCTCGGCAGGATCATTCACAACTTTCATATTTTTTACAAAGTTCTCCATAACTTGGAAATATTTGCAATTTTTCCAAGAAGTAACAGGTTCATTTAGCCAGTCACCACTAGTACCCAAGTATTGGAAAACAATTGAAGAACCCTTACCAACTAACTGACACAGCTTAGTTGTATTTGTTAGCTTAGAGAAGATTGGCTGACCTTTGGGAGGAGGGTGTTGCGGGTTGATTTGACAGACTTTCTTCATTGACTTTGCAATCAGACTTTTTTCTGCATCTGAAATTTGCCGGGAAAACAAAGCAAGTGGTACTAATTCCTCAGTCAGATACCATAGTTGACCATTTAATCCCTTAAGAGCACTGGATGCTACATCGTGATCATAATTTTTATATTCAATGAGTTCATTAAAAAGATTTAAATCGTTGACAGGTGCATCACAGGCGACGGAAGCAAGCAACCAAGGTTTTATATAGTAGAGGCAATTGCATATGCACATTCTTTCTAGTTTTGCTATCATATTTGAATCATACCCAGCTTGCTCAGAGAATGCGTACATCTTTGCTGGATACAATACAGATGGCATCCACCTCGCATAGTGTACTGCCCCAGGCTTAGCCCATCTCACACCAGTGTTTGAGACGTTTTCCCCAAGAAGTAATAGAGCAACCTCGGCACATTTTCTGTAGTCGCCTCTGGGAAATAAAGGTGAACTGGCTGAATTAAGTGCATCTTTTAGAAAATCTTTTACCTCAGAAGCTTTGGCTCTCAATTGGCGATTTTTAAATTTTAGTGTTTTTGTTGGTAGTGTTATGTCCAGTTTTGGCCAAATATTTAATCTGAAGCTTTTAAACATTTCATTTTCAGGGGACGTTGTACTCCCGAAGAGACTTGTATAGACTGAGCACAAAATGCACTCGAATAGATGATGTTATAATGTTATAATGTTTCAGACCAACAAAGACCCTAGGATCCACTCATGGCTGGTCTACCTAACTGTGTTCGTAATTGTGTATTGTGTATGTCCTCCGTGGTGGCGGAGGAGACCTACAATTTTACGTGGGTTCCGAACCACAAGAACATAAGAAATTTATGTAACAACTGCCTGTACATTCGCAACTACCGATTTTTGCAAAACTAAATAATTATCAATTAAAAACTAATTAATTATCGATTTAAAACTAAAGATAGAATCTCTGGATCCAGGGGATCAAGTCATAATAGACTACTATCCACAATATGTTACACTCTATATCTATTTATAACCGACATGCAAATATATCAGATCCAAAGAATCCAGTCATTTTCATTACGGTATCCATCAATACTAGTACCTTGCCCAACGAAAAATAAGTCACGGTCCATATCGATTGCGGACCAAGTCAAAATTTACAACCAATATGCATTACAATCTATATACTTAGGAGGAAAAGTGTAGGTGTGGCTGTAAAGACTGTACAGTAATGTAGAAATGTGTGTGCACCTATTTTGGGTCACCCATTTCAAGGTGTTTGTGGGGCAAGTGAAGATCATGAGTTTTTCAATACCTCACAGTACTATGGGGGGCACCGCTCGGCAGAGGAATCTCTTTAAATGGGGTGTGTAAGGACAGAGAGTATCCCCTAACCCAAGATGCTGCCTCCCTATATCCCACAACACTTGTGTTGAGCTGTGGGATCTATCACCACAAAGCCTTAATTTTACTACCTTAAACTATACCCAATCTATCAACATATGCGTCTAATCGATTTTTAAACATGTTTATAGACGTGCTACTAATTACTTCTACCGGCAAACTATTCCAGCTATTTACTATTCTATGCGTAAAAACGTTTTTCGCAACTGCTGTCTCGAACCTTCTACTTGTCAACTTACACCCGTTATTTCTAGTCCTATTATATTGAGATATTTCGAAAAAGCTATCTCTATCTACGTTATCGAACCCATTCATAATTTTGAAAACCTGGATTAGATCACCCCTTAACCTCCTGGTCTCGAGTGTTGTCAATTTTAACTCCTTAAGCCTATCCTTGTACGACTTTGACCTAAGCGACGGAATCATCTTAGTTGCTCGTCTTTGAACTCTTTCGATTTTGTCTATATCTTTGCGCATATACGGATTCCAAAATTGGACCGCGTACTCCAAATGGGGTCTAACTAATGATTTATAAAGTGGAACTATAATATCGCGCGATTTGTACTCAAAATTTCGAGCTATAAACCTAACCTAACACTTTGTTCGCCTTATTGACCGCTGCTGTACTTTGTTTCGCTACTTTTAAATCACCAGTGACTATAACTCCTAAATCTTTTTCCTGCTCTACCCTTGTTAAATCTTTCCCTGACATACTATACGCAAAATTAGCCACAGTAATTGAGTCCCAATCATTTCTTCTAGGATCTTACACGCTCCCTGTCTCCATCCAGACAGGGTTACATAAGTTACGTAAGACTTATCAAGGCTGGAGACGTACATATTCCGAATAGTTCTTTGATCTTCAAGGAATTTTATATCTTCGCTTTTGTTTCTTGTTGTTCTCATTCTGTCTTTCATTATTGTTTCAATAGCATCTGCTGCCGATATATCCAATAGTATATCTAATTTTTTACAAAAATATCCTTTTTATCTTCGAAAGTATTCCTGTTTTTGTTTTTTCAGTGTTTCATACTCATTAACTAAAGTCAGAATCTTTTCTTTTGGTCTTCTGCTTTTGGAAATATCTTGCGTTTTAATGCCAGCTAAGTTCCAGAATTTTTTAACTTTATTAAGTACAACTGTTGCAGCCTCTTCTTTATTGTTCATAACCAAATCATTTCTTTTTAAATGATAGAAATGCTGAAGTGCATCTGATTGGGATGGTAGCTGGAATAGTACTGTAGGAATCAGTTCATCTTTAAGATCAGGGCCGGATTTAGGAGTGGGCAAAGTGGGCAGCTGCCCATGGGCCTCCACATCTTGGGGGCCTCCACATATTGACAAGCCATTATCAAAATAGAAAAAACCCGAAACTAGTAAAACCCGATAGATGATCAACAAAGAAACTCGCGCATCCAATACCACTGTAGTACATAAACTTTTACCAATTACTATTTGTTGTGTACTGATTATTATTTTGTTTTTATTACTCTTTTAGGCCTACTCTCACTATAATGGAATACCCGAGTAACCCGAGGCTTATTTTTTGCAGAAATGAGTGGAATGGACAGACACAAGAGTGCATGCACGATGTTTTGAAAGTGTATGTATGTTAATTATATTATGAATCTTATGGATGACTTCAATTATGTCTTCCCCTAAGGTAGGGGGACCTCCACACGGAGGCTACCCAGGGCCTCCACACGTCTAAATCCGGCTCTGCCATTAGCCCCTTGTTGAATAGGTTGGGTTATGGCCAAGTGAGGCCATCAGCCCCTTGTTGAATAGGTTGGGCTATGGCCAATAGGGTGGTCCATAATTTCACTTTTTAAAATTTTTAATGGTCCAACATGCTAATGTTGTGGGCATTGGTGCAAGAAACAACATGGTTACCAGTTTTTGGAGTTCTGGTAATATCAGACCCCCCAACCCCACCCCCAATTTATATTGCATAGTAAAAAACTGAGTAAAAACGACATCTTTTAAGCATTTTTTTAAGATTAATCATATTTAATCTTAAATAAAAGCATACATATTGCATATCAATTTATTCAGAAATCAACTTTGCACATTTTGGTGTATAAATTGATTATTTATTCGTAATAGTATACATATAAATGTTCTATGGCAGCCGATTAAGCCAATATTTTGTTTTTTTCAGATATCCAATGATGTATATAGTATATGATGCATTTTTCACTTGGTTGATTCTAATCTTATTTTAAATGAATATCATGGCTACTCCTAAGAAATTAAATATAAAGTTAAGAAAAAGCAGTTATGATCCAATTATTGGTAATCTTAAACAGAGCCGGATTTAGACGTGTGGAGGCCCTGGGCAGCCTCCATGTGGAGGCCCCCCTACCTTAGGGGAAAACATAATTGAATTCATCCATAAGATTCATAATATAATTAACATACATACACTTTCAAAACATCGTGCACTCTTGTGTCTGTCCATTCCACTCATTTCTGCAAAAAATGAAAGCCTCGGGTTACTCGGGTATTCCATTATAGTGGGAGTAGGCCTAAAAGAGTAATAAAAACAAAATAATAATCAGTACACAACAAATAGTAATTGGTAAAAGTTTATGTACTACAGTGGTATTGGATGCGCGTGTTTTTTTGTTGATCATCTATCGGGTTTTTCTAGTTTCGGGTTTTTTCTATTTTGATAATGGCTTGTCAATATGTGGAGGCCCCCAAGATGTGGAGGCCCATGGGCAGCTGCCCACTTTGCCCACTCCTAAATCCGGCCCTGACAACATGCATGATAATGTAATTCAATATCGTCATTTGTTAGAAGTAGTCGAAACTGAAAAAGATGTTGGTATCCATATGGATACAAAACTAATTTTCGAAAAGCATATTAACGAAAAGATCAATATAGCTAACAAGGTTATGGGGGTGATTGGCGTTGCTACTCTTATTTAGATGAAGAAACTTTCTTGCTCCTCTATAAAGCACTGGTCAAACCTCATTTAGAATTTGCGAGCTGTGTTTGGCATTCCTACAAAGTAAAAAATATAGAAGCCATCGAGATCGTACAAAGGAGAGCAACCAGACAAATCTCGACCTTGAGGAGTCTCTTGTATGAGGAACGCCTGAATAAATTAAAGCTCCCAACACTCGTATACCGAAGACACAGAGGTGACATGATCGAATCTTTCAAGATATTGAGAGGTTACTATGACAACGAAGTGAGCGATGTGTTACATCTAAATAACCTCAACAATACCAGAGGTATTTCTTAAAGCTCCAGAAAGATTGGGGTGGGCTAAACCTTAGAAAATACTCTTTTACACAAAGAATTGTGGATGCTTGGCACTCTACATGAACAAGTCATAGGTGCACCATCGTTATTTGCCTTCAAATGCCGCCTGGATAAATACTGGAAGTCTGGAACACTCAGCCTGTGAAGAACGTCAAGCTACTTCTCCAGAGATATCGTCCCAGCAGCAACGATCTGGACATAGAGGCATCCGCCTGAGTCCAGTACTCTTCATAAGTAATCATAAGTAATAAGCAGACTTAGGATAAATATGCATTTGCATAGTTGCATATGCAAATGCATATTTTAGGCATTTTTTAATGTTTTTGCATATTTGTGACATTGTAAGTGATTGTGCATTTTATACATTATTTTTCTGTTTTCAGTCTTCAGGGTATATTTGAAAGAAATTTTAGATCTGGCAACATTTCCACCAACTTCACATGCATTTCCTCGGCAATTTTGAAATTGCAAGAAAAGGGATTACTGTTGAACTTGAAGAGTAGCATACATTTAGTTGAGGACGTTACCAATGCATTAAAAGACCTCGAACACAAAGATTTCATTGAAAAACTGAGTGCTGTTCTTTCGAAAAATACAGGGTATGAGAAATTGAAGAAAATAAGTAAAATACTGTTACACAAAACGAAACTGATTCAACTTTAGAACCCCTTGAACTTGCGGAGTTCTTGGCCTTAGAATTTGCGCCAGTAGCTACAGTTGACGTGGAACGAGTATTCTCTGAGTACAAAAATATTCTGACAGATAACAGGCGTAGAATGACGTTTGAACACTTTAGCAACATGTTGTGAGTAAATGTAGTCATAATTTGTAAACGATTTTTTCTGTATTTTTTCATTTGTAGTGGATCAATTATTATCATACACTAGTACAGTTCCCGTCGCTTCGCTGACGGTTAGACAGGCTAAACTACAGAAAAGAACGCAGCCGTGAAAATTTTGAGCTTCACATTGTGTCAACATTTGAATCTGGTATCTCCCAAAACCTCGTCACCCCCATTCATCATGCAACTTGGGGCTAACCCCCTCCCCCATTACCCCCACCCCTCCCCATTACCCCACCATCCCCCATTACTGCCGGGGATAAATTTCACAAACAGACAAACAAACAGGCTAAACTACAGAAAAGACCACAGTCATGAAAATCTTGAGCTTCACATTGCCGCCCGTAATACAATTTCTTAATTTTTTTTCTCACAATTTTTTCTCACAATTTCTGAAAGTGTGACGGACGGACGGACGGACGGACGGACAGACCGACAGCTCTCTTATTATAATATAGATTTTAAATGTGAGTGTTTTTTCATTAATAAATATATTCCTATTAAATTAAAATGCTATATTTTTTCCTGAAACTTATATTGATACTGCATATTTAAATGCATATTAATGCATTTTTACTGCATATTTACATGCATATTTACCCATTTTTAAGTGCATATTTATCCAAGCCGTAATAAGTAATGAAAAAGAACAAAGTTTCACATAAGTGACATAACTAATGATGATTTAATTTTAACATTGCTGAAGACTCTACCAGCAATCTGGGAGAATCAAAATCTGGGAGTTCTTACATGATACATTGACAGTTATACCAAGATGGCTTTTTAAATGAGATTTAAAAATATAAAAACATGATGCTTGTTTGAGAAGGATGTGAGAAAGCTATTCATCACAAAAAACTATTTGTGAAACTGCCATTCTACCAATGCAATATGATTTTCTCGATTTAACAAAAGTGTATGAAATTTGCACAATCGTGGCTTGACTAGATATAGGTGGACATTGGCTGTGAGAAAGCCTACCAATATCAAGTCGGCCCACATTCGCATTGTAACATGTAAATAATTTTATACAAACGATTTTAAATAGAAAATTTTAAGTCAATGAGACCTTCAAAGTTATTTCAAGCGCATGAACCATTTAGAGTTTGAGTGCAGGTTCAAAATTTGGTTTCACTGGTTTTGGACGTGAAGCTCAAAACTATAATGGTTGTAGTATTTTTCCCTATTGCCTTTTTCTCGACTTCACAATGAGTATGAAATTTTGTATAAACGTGGTTTAACTACAATTACTAGAGATAGGTTAGGTAGGCTTTGGCTATAATACAATTTGGTCATGTGAATTGAGCTTTAATAAAATTTTAAGTAGAAGAATGAAGGATCGTCAGCTGACATCTGATCTGACAAGATATTAGCTCCATATTTTTTTATTACCTTTTATATAAATATTGATCACATCTTACATATTCTGTAGTAATAAACATAAAATAAAACTTTATAAGCAGTAGAAAATTGTGAAGATACGATAAGTAATTCATAATAAAATTACTTTCCAGATACATAACCAAGCTAAGGAATATTGCTACCGCGAAAATTTGACTTGTTCTTAGAGTGGTGTTCTTTAGTGCTTCCATCGGAATAAAATCAACTATTTCGTCTGTGACCCTTCTGTTTACGTTTCCGTCCCTAGGTCCTCTACTGCCCCATTAGTCTCCTTGAGTACCATCTTGAAGTCCTGCGTACTGCTAGTCTCTAGGGCTTTTAGGCTGCAATTTGTGGCCTCAGCCGTTTATTTGCAACCAGAACCAGAGACCTTAACGCGAAGACAATTCGCTCTTAAAGTTCAAATTTCAATACACTAGAGATTTGCTGGGATATTTTCCAAAAATTTATATATTCATCATGGGAGCCTCTGCATTACCACTTGTAGTGATAACTCTATTTTGGGCAATTATTGCTTTTGTTGTCCCTACAATTGTTTTTGTTACCAATAAACCTAACAAGGGGTAAGATACCAGTAGTTGATGTTGTAAGCACTGATTACTTAGACTAACCTATTATTTTTCAAGGAGACTAGTATTAGTATAATATTAGTATCATGGTATCAGTCTGGTATTAGTGTCCCTCACCAATACCAATTTGGAAAGAGGATTTTGCAGATTCTGTAGTCTGGCATAGAATGATCACTGGTAAATAATTATTGGTTAATATTTGGCTGGACACAGGGGCTAATGAGAAATGAGAGGTTGTGTTTTACTAGCACTATTTTTCATGCTCTTTACGATGGTACTAATAATTTTTTGTGGAAATGCAAGATTATAAAAAAAATTGTTACATTTTTATAGTGAATATTTCCTATTTTGGCTATAATGTACTTTTTTCATAAAATATTTTGTTAATTATTAATTTTAGTGCTTTTTCTCCTTTCTGAACCAAAACACATTTTTCTGGTGTTTTTTGGTGTGATTTGTTCAAATCTGAACTTCGTTTCTTTGGGAAATGAGCCATTTTTGAGAAATTTTAAAACTTAAAATTTCTCAAAAATGGCTCATTTCCAAAGAAACGAAGTTCAGATTTGAATAAATCACACCAAAAAAACATCAGAAAAATATGTTTTGGTTCAGACCTAACCTAACCTAACCCGCGTTTTTTCATAATTTCTTACCTTAAATAGCAGCATTGGGATGTTTGTACAAATCAGCGGTGATCAATAGGAATAAATAGATGATTGGTTATTATGTATTTTATCATACTCAGTCATTTTACACACCAAAATATATTTTTCTAGTAGTATTTGATGTGATTTGTTCAAATATGACCTCCATTTCCGTCGGAAATAAGATCCAACAAAGTTATAGTACTTTGAAGTTTGGCTCATTTTCAAGGGAAATGGAAGTCAAAATCTAAGCAAAACACATCAAATATTACTAGAAAAATGTATTTTGGTATTAATTAACCTTACCTAACCTAACCATGGCTAAACGAGCTTAACCCTGGCTAAACGAGCTCTCGTCTGTATCCACCACCTAATCCATAATAAGGTAATACTCTAGGCTTGTTTAGCCAGGGTTAGGCTCGTTTAGCCAGGGTTAGGCTCATTTAGCCACGGTTAGGTTAGGTTAATTAATACCAAAATACATTTTTCTAGTAATATTTGATGTGTTTGGCCAAACTTCAAAGTACTATAACTTTGTTCGATCTCATTCCCAAGGGAAATGGAGGTCAGATTTGAACAAATCACATCAAATACTATTAGAAAAATGTATTTTGGTGTGTAAAATGACTGAATGTGTCTATATACATAATTACCTTTTTTTGTGCAAATATGTTATGAGGTTAGGTTCAAGGGTATCCTTGGACCTTTTCCATTTCATGTACTATTTTCAATTTTGTTGAAAATAAGGTATTTAATATAGATTTTTATGCTGATTTAAAAAATGTAAGTTTTTTTGGAGAAATGGGTAATTATGTTGCTGACCACATGACCTGAACTTTTGGTCAAAAATATATTTTTCAAGTGTATTTTGGTGTGCTCTGTTCAAATATGACCTTCATTTCTTGTGCAAATGAACAGAAATGTGTGTTTGGGCCATGCAATAACAACTGTATTTCTGTTGATTTGCACAAGAAATGAAGGTCATATTTGAATAAAGCACACTAAAATACACTTGAAAAATTTATTTTTTGACTACATTTTATACAATAAAGCATAACCTAACATGTTCATGTTACAAGATATTGTAAATGATGCATTACCACAGGAAATGTGCAAAACACCTCAAAATTAACCAGGAAAGTTTGCTCATCATTTTTGTTTAAACTAACAAAATATCATGACAATCTAACCAATCATCAAGGGCGTTCAGTTGGCCTAACTGGGCGTTCAGTTGGCCTAACTGGGCGTTCAGTTGGCCTAACTGGGCGTTCAGTTGGCCTAACTGGGCGTTCAGTTGGCCTAACTGGGCGTTCAGTTGGCCTAACAGTAATATTTACTATTATACCGGTCTCTGGTAGAAAGTTTTAAAAGCTGGTTTTCAATGTGCTGAATTAAAAAATGATACTCATTTCTGTCGCAAATGATTTGTTAGAGTTATTGAAGCTTAAAGGTTTTAAAACTTTCTACCCTTTTTTTTACCTGGGGGACCCCCAGTGGGAACCAAGAGTTTTTGGGTGGGGAGAATCACAAAAACGAGTGGTTTCTGAAGATTTTGAGTCATTAATACAAAACACATCAAAAACCATAGGAAAAACAAATTTCACCTTCAAAATTGACGAACCTAAAACCACCTAACCTAACCCAACCCCTAACGTTATCCAAAATTATAAAATTTTTAAAAAAAATACCTTAATCACGTGAATTGCCAGGCTGAGGCTCATCATCTTCTGAAGATTCGTCCAAATCTTCAATAGTCTGGGGTTGCTGTTGGTTGGAGAGAGGTGGATACAATCTGAATTTCCATAAAATTTGGCGATACAGTGAAAATAATCAAAAGCGCACAGACCACAGGAAGCCATGTCTACTAACTGATTCAAATTAAAATCGGTGGAAACGCCATTTTTTTTACCCTTTTCCCTGTTAGAAAGTTTAAGCTTCAATAACTCTTTTAACAGATCATTTGCGATGGAAATGAGTATCATTTTTTAATTCAGCACATTGAAAAACATTGAAAACCAGGTTTTAAAACTTTCTATCGGAGACCAGTGTAATAGTAAAGAAATACTGACCTAACTGGGCATTCAGTTGACATAACAGGTTAATATTGGTTATTTCACCTAAATATCTTCTGATCTTTTCATATTAGGCACTCACTGTCACCTCAAAATTAACCACAAAAGTTTGCTCTCGTCATTTTTGCTTAAACTAACAAAAATATCATGACTTAACCTAACCAATCATCAAGGGTGTACAGTTGACCTAACTGGGCATTCAATTAACGTAACTGGGCATTCAATTAACGTAACTGGGCATTCAATTAATGTAACTGGGCATTCATTTAACGTAACTGGGCATTCAATTAATCATTTAATTAATCTAGGGCACATGACGAATCAAGTTCTCAAAGTTGAAACCACACAAATGGCACGTCATAATTCTATCACAAACACCACCAAACTGAATCCAATTAGAAAAAAAATAGCCAGAACAGAAACCAACAAACTAATCAAACTAATTAAGTTGCAGAGTAACATGATGTCAAACCACTCCTGACAATAAATACACTAAATATATATATTTATATTATTATTATTATTTTCTACAATAGTTTGCACAAAAAATGAGTGACAAATTTGAATAAAGTGACTAAAACTACTTCATATAAAGTTATTTTGATTTACAGGTCCAGCCCATGTCATTTAAAACACAACCTATATGTTTATATTATTATTATTATTATTATTTTCTACAATAGTTTGCACAAAAAATAACTAACAGATTTGAAAAGAGCAGGTAATATTAACCCAGAAAAATGTATTTTTGACCAAAAGTTATGTTTGTTATTGTATTTACGCTGATTTAAAAAATGTAAGTCTTTTTTTGGAGAAAAATAATGGTCAAAATCTATTCACAAAAATACTTAGTGACATAAGCCAATATTACTAAAGAATACAATAACTCTTGTATTAGTTTTCAGTTGTATTATTATAGTTTTTGACTTAATACAAAATTACAATAACAAACAACTTTTGAACCACTCGCTTCTCAAAAAAAAACTTACATTTTTGAAATCAGCATAAAAATCTACATTAAATCAGGGCCGCTGCTTCCATTAGGCGAGGTTAGTAAATGCTAAGGGCGCCAAAGATCTGGGGGGCGCCAGCGCCTCCCGCCCTGTGCACGTCTGATAGTATTATGTAAGAACAACATGAAAAAAATAATGAAGGAATGAGAAGCATAGACAAATGATGAAAGGTTGTACGACGTATGTACACCAGTTTAGCTTGACTGATATTTACATAATTAACTTATTCATCTTATTGGGTCATTATAGAATTTTCACTATCACGACCTTTAACCCTTTAGGGACGGGAGTCGTAAATAAGCGATTTAAAAATGTTGCGCGCACAGACGGGAGTCGTCAATAAGTGACTCGGCTTATTTATGGCTTAATATGAGTTCCAGGAGTCGTCAATAAGCGAATAACTGTTTTTATGTGACATATGCCCTTCTTGCTTGGAAAAACAGTAGATATGTCCTTTTTGCATGCATATTTTAGCACTTTTGAGCGTTCTGATTTGTTACTTATATGCCTCGCTTTACTCGCTGTTTTGATTGGTCATGACACTTTCTTGAACTGTGAAATGATTTTATAATTTTATAATAAATGTATGTATTAGCAAATTAAAATAGATCAGTGTAAGGCAAATAGTTTCTTCAATATAGTACCTTGATTACTTTGTGGGCAAACCCAATCGTGAAGTGGGAGGTGGGTGGGGGCGCCAGCTGCAGTCCTGTTAAGGGCGCCAAATAGGCTGGCGCCGGACCTGCATTAAATATTGTATTTTCAACAAAATTGGAAACAGTACATGAAACGGAAAAGATCTGTATCCTCACTTTTACAGTGCTGAATTAATGCGTACAAATTCAGATACTGGTTAATATTGGATTTTACTCCTTTACTCCATCACAAGCAGTTGAACAAGTACTATACAGGTATGCCTCGATTTACGCTGGGGTTAGGTTCCAGCAGATTGCTGTCGAAAAGTGAGGTGGTGTAAATTGAAGCTAAAAAATAATGGGCTTCTACCTAAATAAATAGGAGGTTCCAGGATTCTCCAAAAGTGACCCCATATTTTCCATAAAATGAAAATTATTAATGGGTTATATGCTTAAAACTAGTAAAAGAATGCTTAATATTAATAAAATAATTGAATTAAAGATAAATTACTACTTTGGTAATTAAAGCAATTAAAAACAAAATTATTGGATCTCGTTTGACAGTGGTGAGATAGAGATGATTTATTGAGAGAAAGAAGATCCCAGAGGGAGATCCTCTTTTTTTTTTTGCTGAGGAACTGCAGAATTGAGCAGTTCATCATCATCTTCCACATCATCTAGACCTACTTCATTCGCTATCTTAGTGATGTCTTTTGTCACAGTTTTGACACTGTCAAATCCACCAAAATCAGCAATGCAATCAGGCCACAGCTTATGCCAGACACCATTTAGACATGATTTCGAAACTTCATTCCAAGCTGCGGCTATGTTGGAAATGCCTTTTAAAATGTCATATGACTTCCAGTAGTCCTGCACAGTTAACATCATCATATTTTGCGTAGTTTACAGCTTTTTACCATTTTTAATTTTACATTTAAGCTTTTACTTTAGGTGGTGTAAAAGTGAAGCAACATAATTTAAAGCGGCGTAAAACGAGGTTTACCTGTACAGGGTGTCCCAAAAGTCTCCATACATAGGGAAAATTAGCACTTTTTAACAAAATTTAACTTTATTTACAAAACATTCTCTACATGATTGCCATTTCTTTGTAAACACACACGGATGCGTCTCTCCCACTCATGGTGAACTCGTGTTAACACATTTGGTGTTATGGACGTAATTGCACTTCGAATGCATTCCTTTAGGCGATCCATGTTCTGTATCTTTTCCTGGTACATTACGTCCATAACACCAAATGTGCTAACACGAGTTCACCATGAGTGGGGGAGAGACATCCGTGTGTGTTTACAAAGAAATGGCAATCATGTAGAGAATGTTTTGTAAATAGTTACATTTTGCTAAAAGTGCTAATTTTCCCTATGTATGGAGACTTTTGGGACACCCTGTATATTGAATTGCCATTAAAAACTGACTAAAAAGTATATATCTTGTGCAAATTTGTTCAAATGTACCAGTACTTTTTTTAATGAAATATATTTCCTGTTTTGGCTATAGCTAATGTACGTTTTTCATAAAATATTTTTTTGATTTGGCTATTTTTTCGCTACTCTGGCGACTTAATTAGTTTGTTTTCTGTTTGGCTATTTTTTTCTAATTGGATTCAGTTTGGTGGTGTTTGTGATAGAATTATGATGTGCCATTTGTGTGATTTTGACTTGGAGTTGATTCTTTGTGTGCCCTAGATAAAGACAAAGCATTGGATGTTTTTATCAATTATGGCATTATTCTCTCATCCTTAACTTGGCTGAAATGTGACAGAGAGTGCCTAATACAAAAAGATCAGACAATATTTAGGTGAAATAACCAATATTAACCAGTTAGGTTAATTGAATGCCCAGTTAGGTCAATTGTATGCCTTTGATGATTGGTTAGGTTAAGTCATGATATTTTTATTAGTTTAAATGAGTGATGAGAGCAAACTTTTCTGGTTAATTTTGAGGTGTTTGGCACGTTTCCTGTGGTATTGTAATGCGTCGTTTATGAGATTAGTAACATGAACATATCTTATGTTTGTTACGATATCTCAAAAACTATACATTTGCACAGGAAACCAATAGCAGATTCATGCAAAGCACCTCAAAATTGACCAGAAAAGTTTGCTCTCATTATAAAACCAGACTGGGAGTAAAATCTAATATTTACCCAGTTACCTTTTATAGTCTAAAATTATCTAATCTATATACAGTAAACTTTCCCAATAACGGCATTCTGAATAATGGAAAACCCGAGATAACAGCAATTTCGAAAATGGGCAATCTTTGAAAATTGTCGTACAGCAAAGAAAATGGCAACGCGCTAGAGTTTGTTTACATCCGCGTGGCTGACAGTTGTAAAGCGAACGCTGTATCGACAACACGTGGAACGCTTTGTGCTACACTTTAAACATTTAATTATTTGTGTATACCCCCATCGCCATGCCTAAAGTTACCCAGAAGAATAAACAAAAGAGAACCACATTAAAACTTAGTGATAAACTGGACATAATTAAGAAAATGGAACGAGGTATAAGTAGAACTGTGTTAATGGCTGAATACAACGTGGGATCATCGACATTGTACGACATTAAAAATTCAAAACAAAAGCTATTAGAATTTACTGATCTTTTCCGTTTGACTGCCGCCATTGAAACATAAGAGGTGAGTGCCCCCAGCCTTCTTTACTTAGCCTTATAAGGCTAACTAACGAAAATATCACGACCTAACCTAACCAATCCTTAGGTCAACTGTACGACCTTGATGATTGGTTAGGTTAGGTCATGATATTTTTGTTAGTTAGCCTTATAAAGCTAACTAAAGAAGGCTGGAGGCCCTGATCTTCAGGTGATCCCCTTATTTTTCTGAGTACATGATTAAAACTTAAAAATTAAGCATGGATCTTGAAAGTAATTAAAATTGCTTATAAGAAACAAAATTTGAAGGGGAAATTAAGAAAAGCTTTTTTATAAAGTAACTTATTTTGTATCATAAAGACATTTCAGTTAAAATACAAAAAGTTTAATTATGTTTCAATGGTGGCAGTCAAATGGAAAATATCCGAATTTACTTCTTCTTCAGAGCCTAACAATAAAATAGAGAATAGGAAAACTTTACATAAGCCAAAGTGTGAAAATTTAGACAGTGTTACACGAGTGGTTCCTATTAAAATGATCAGAGGGTATAGCAATATCCGGGCCTATGATTTTAGCTAAAGCTAAAGATTTTAAAGAAAAAATGGAATTGGATACTATGGTTGCTTTTTCGGATGGTTGGTTAACTAAATTTAAGCTATGTCATGGTATACGAAAATTAGATATTGCTGGCGAAAAGCATTCGGCAGACTCAGAAGCGGCTATAGCATATAGCGCAACATTTGATGAACTGGTAAAGGAACATGATCTAACTCTAATTTAGAGTAGTTTTTTTTAATTTAAATGTTTTCTTTTATTATAAGATGTTCGTTTAAAATTAAGAATATTTTTTTTTGAATGTTGAAAGTGCTTTTTTTATAAATTTAATTTTTTTTTTTTTTTTTGCTCAAATTACGTACTGTGTATTTAGCAGTTAATAAAATGGTCAGCATTATATCTTTATTTCTTATTAACCCCCTTTATTTACATATGAAATACCTTTAAACTAAACTGTCTAGATAACAGAAAATTCCTAATAACGGAATCTCAAATCCCTGAGATTGCCGTTATTGGGAAAGTTTACTGTAATGTATTTTCACAGATTGCAGTTGTTTAAATTTAGTAATTTTTGAGCAAGTTATCAAGATGGAGACACTTTTTACATTAATATTATAAATAACCTTGATGGGCATTTGCTGCAGTTTTCCCAGTTTTCTATAAGATAAGGAGTCACGGTACTTTTCTGTTATACCCCTGCAGATTGATGATTGGTTAGGTTTAGTCATAATATTTTCATTAAAACTAATGAAAATATTACAACTTAACCTAACCAATTACACACACACACACACACACACACACACACACACACACACACACCACTAGAGTAAAAAATAAACTGAACTTTGCATACTGCACAGTAAAGATGACAGCTGTGAAATGCGCATGCGCACTGGATGTTGGTAGACATGTCAAGACTTGTTTGCCAAATGGCAGTTGTATCATCTGTCATGAATAAGACTCACGACCTCATTTAGTAGAACACTGTTAGTGTGTACTGTTGGATCTCAGATATGACGCATCACAAGCAGCGGATAAACATTAAGTTTTGTGTCAAACTTTGTAAAACATTTACTGAGACTTTTAACTTGCTCCATGAAGCATATGGTGATGAAACCATTTTGCAGACACAGGTTTACAAGTGGCATAAGCGCTTCAAAGAAGGGCGTGTGTCAACGGATGATGATCCCCATGCAGGCAGTCCTGCTACAGCAAGAAATGAACACATGATCACTCGAGTATGGGAAGAGATCAGACAAGACTGCAGGCAAATGATGGATGACCTGGTTAACATTTTCAGAATCTCATGGTTCTGTACATGCCATTCTTCATAACTTGAAGATGCATCATGTCTGCCAGCACATTGTTCCGAGGATGTTAACAGATGAGCAATGGGAAGGACGGGCCCTAGTTAGTGGAGAATTGATTGACAGGGTAGATCATGACCCTGATCTGTTGAAAAGAGTGATTACCAGCGATGAAACATGGTATTTTCTCTATGACCCACAAACCAAATGCCAGTCATTGACGTGGAAATCACCCTCTTCACCACAACAACAAAAGTTTCGTGCAGACAGATCAAAGGGGAAGGTGATGTTAGAGGTCTTTTTTGATATCCAGGGTTTAGTGCACTATGAATTCATTCCCGAAGGTCAGACTGTTAACAAGGAGGGTTATGTCGGCATTCTCAGCCATCTTCGTGAGTCAGTATTTTTTCTAAGACGAAAATGGCCTCATCAGTGGCGAGCAAAGAATTGGGTTGTCCATCATGATAATGCCCCTGTGCATCAGTTGCTCCTGGTCAATGAATATCTTGCAAAGTACAAGATACCTGTGCTTCCCCAGCTTCCTTACTCCCTGATCTTTCCCCCGCAGATTTTTATCTGTTTCCAAAAGTGAAAGAATTGATGAAGGGGTGCCGGTTCGAATCAGGAGAAGAGGTGGTACTTGTAGGTTATCCCCCCCCCCCCCCCCCCAATTTTGATAGAATACTTTCGTTAAAACTAATGAAAATATCATGACTTAACCTAACCAATTAATTATCAAGGGCGTACAGTTGATCTATTAATAAATAGTAAATACTATTCCAGAAACAAACGGTTATAATTAATAATAGATCAACTGTACGCCCTTGATAATTGGTTAGGTTGTCGTGATATTTTGTTAGTTTTAACAAAAATATTCTGTCAAAATTGGTGAGGGGGAGATAACCTACAAGTACTGAAGAGTGCTGTGATGAATGTCCCTAAGGAGGTCACAAAGAATGGTTTGCAGGATTGTTTTGATAAGTGGTATGGATGTTGGCAAAAGTGTGTCGCTGCTGAAGGCGCCTACTTTGAAGGTGGTATAGTATAAAAACTTGTATTACAAATGTAATAAAGGTTGTGTTAAAAGTTCAGTTTATTTTTGACTCTACCACGTATATACACACAAAATTTGGGGTGATCCTTCAGAATCCAGCCATAAATTAGTTAAATAAATTATTTGACAAATGGTTATTGCTTTTAATGCATTAAATTAGTTATTTTTTGAATAATTGTAAATTAAACATGGTGGGCAGACCTATAATTGAATGCTTGATTAGGTTAATTGAATACCCAGTTAGGTCAACTATACGCTCTTGATGATTGGTTAGGTATAGTATATCAAAGTTAGTTTTATATGAATATATATGTGGTAGCTATAACTAACACATTTTTGGTAAAAGTTGCTTAAAATTAATTGAAACCTACATGGAAATTATTGACTGCCTGGTTAGGTCAACTGTACACCTTTGATGATTGGTTAGGTTAAGTCATGATATTTTTGTTAGTTTAAACTAAAATATAATGACTTAACCTAACTGGGCATTCAATCAGGGTTGTGGAGTCGGTCCAAAATTTTCCGACTCCACACATTGTAAAAATTTGACTCCGACTCCACACTGTAAAAAATCTAAAAATCTGACTCCGACTCCTCACATTTTAAATATACGACTCCGACTCCTCTAGTGTTTCACTCTATAATTATCATAATAATAAGACATTTCACCACCACCACACTAAGTGTGAAATTTTATATTTTATATTTTATATTTAAATAAATATTAATTGTATATTCTGAAAATGTAAAAAAAAAATATTAAAAAAACTTAAATCTAGGGGCTATCAATGAATAAGGTTTATTGACCAAAAAAACTAAATAACCTAAATGTTAGTATTTAGGATTTAGAAATTAAGGGTGACACAGGACACAGAAATTGGAGTCGGAGTCAGAAGTTTTTTACCGACTCCGACTCCGCCCTGAAACGTACGACTCTCCGACTCCACAACCCTGCATTCAATTATAGGTCTGCCCACCATATTTAATTTACAGTTATTAAAAAAATAACTAATTTAGTGTATTAAAAGCAATAACCATTTGTCAAATAACAATTTATTTTTTAAACTAATTTACAGCCAGATTCTGAAGGATTGCTAAATTTGGTTCTGCGTAATTTAGGATCGTCACATTATTAGTTAGAATTTAGGACTGTAAAAGAGGATATCTGGTTCAAGTTTTTTTTTTACTAATTATTAAAAGATTGCAGTAGCTAATTTGGATAATCTTAAGGACATGTCATCACCTGAATTTTTTAAAAATAACTATAGCAATCCCTCACTTAGTGCTCTTAATTGGTTTCATGAAATCAGAGTGCAAAGTGAAATCAATATTCTCATAGAAACCAATGTAAATACCTTTAATTTGTTCCTCGGAAAAATAAATAAATGTAAAAGATTTTAACTTGATCCCTAATTACTAGGGTTTTGCCAATATCACTTTAACAGTATCAGCCGATAACTGATACCAATACCGATATCCAGCTAGGGTTTATTAGTTTGTCATATTTTTGTAACATAATTTATTTTCTGTGTTGAAAATTTGGCAACAAAGCAATAATCCTTTTGATTAACGATGGCAATACTGTATTAGATGTCATAGTTTTGTTTGTTATACATTTGAACTGTGGGCCTATGTTGGGCTTAGTAAATGTGTTTTTAACCAACTAGCTGGGTTAATATTGTGAGCTTATGACTACAAGATAGTTTTTTTGGTTTTCTAGGCTTTATACCTATTTCTCAAAGGATTTACACTTGCCCATATCTATGTCCATATCCTGACCTATTTAAAGATGTGTGTGTTAATAGCATAATTTTTATATATAATAATAATATAGGTATATATTATTATTATATGGTATATGTATATATTTTTTATATATATGTGAAGTGATAAAACAATAAAATATTGGAAATTTCATCCACTAAATAGTCTTTTATTCATAATTTTGGAAAAATCGTACTTTTGAAATATCGGCTGGTACCGATATTGATAAGAATCTACCGATATCACTGATACTGATATATTGGTACATCCCTGCTAATTACTAAATAATGAAGAGGAACAGATAGTAAATAGTGACAACTTTATTACAAAGACATATTTAGCATAAACACAAAATAAAATGGCATACAAAATGTATAAAAGAACATATCAAAATAAGATTGAGAATTACACAGCTTCAGGGACATCAAAACTGTCAAATGAAGAACAGCTGTCTGGACTTCCTGGTGGAGGAGTGGACTCGACACTTACTGGTTTTTCTTTGGCAGAGGTGGAAGGTTAACAGTGCTTTTATTATATAGTATGTTATTAATGTTTGATATGGTTTTAACTTAAATTTAAGCGCAATTACAATGTGTTTTTGTTATATTTATTAGGTGAGCACATATTTATTTTATTATTTTAACAAAACAAACTCGTGCAAATAGCGCTATATCGGGGGATAGTGCACTATAAGTAAACAATGGGCATAAAGTATTAACAGCGCAATATTAAAACTGTGCACTGTGAACTGCACTATGGTGAGGGATTGCTGTACAGTCATGCTCTGCATTTTGTATAGGTTATGTTCTTGGAAACCTGCGTGAACTGCAAATGGTGAAGAGGTTTTATAATGTCAATGGAATAGGGGAATTGTTCACCAACCTGAAATTTTTTTTACATAAAATAAAAAAAACATTAATGTATGGTAATTGCCAATCACTGTATGTTACCAATGTACTTTCCAATCAATGTATGTTACCAATGTACTTTCCAATCAATGTATGTTACCAATGTACTTTCCAATCAATGTATGTTACCAATGTACTTTCCAATCAATGTATGTTACCAATGTACTTTCCAATCAATGTATGTTACCAATGTACTTTCCAATCAATGTATGTTACCAATGTACTTTCCAATCAATGTATGTTACCAATGTACTTTCCAATCAATGTATGTTACCAATGTACTTTCCAATCAATGTATGTTACCAATGTACTTTCCAATCAATGTATGTTACCAATGTACTTTCCAATCAATGTATGTTACCAATGTACTTTCCAATCAATGTATGTTACCAATGTACTTTCCAATCAATGTATGTTACCAATGTACTTTCCAATCAATGTATGTTACCAATGTACTTTCCAATCAATGTATGTTACCAATGTACTTTCCAATCAATGTATGTTACCAATGTACTTTCCAATCAATGTATGTTACCAATGTACTTTCCAATCAATGTATGTTACCAATGTACTTTCCAATCAATGTATGTTACCAATGTACTTTCCAATCAATGTATGTTACCAATGTACTTTCCAATCAATGTATGTTACCAATGTACTTTCCAATCAATGTACGTTACCAATGTACTTTCCAATCAATGTACGTTACCAATGTACTTTCCAATCAATGTACGTTACCAATGTACTTGCCAATCAATGTACGTTACCAATGTACTTGCCAATCAATGTATGTTACCAATGTACTTGCCAATCAATGTACGTTACCAATGTACTTGCCAATCAATGTACGTTACCAATGTACTTCCAATCAATGTACGTTACCAATGTACTTGCCAATCAATGTACGTTACCAATGTACTTGCCAATCAATGTACGTTACCAATGTACTTTGCCAATCAATGTACGTTACCAATGTACTTGCCAATCAATGTACGTTACCAATGTACTTGCCAATCAATGTACGTTACCAATGTACTTTCCAATCAATGTACGTTACCAATGTACTTGCCAATCAATGTACGTTACCAATGTACTTGCCAATCAATGTACGTTACCAATGTACTTGTCCAATCAATGTATGTTACCAATGTACTTGCCAATCAATGTACGTTACCAATGTACTTGCCAATCAATGTATGTTACCAATGTACTTGCCAATCAATGTACGTTACCAATGTACTTGCCAATCAATGTATGTTACCAATGTACTTGCCAATCAATGTATGTTACCAATGTACTTGCCAATCAATGTGTTACCAATGTACTTGCCAATCAATGTATGTTACCAATGTAATTGCCAATCAATGTATGTTACCAATGTAATTGCCAATCAATGTACGTTACCAATGTAATTGCCAATCAATGTATGTTACCAATGTAATTGCCAATCAATGTATGTTACCAATGTAATTGCCAATCAATGTATGTTACCAATGTAATTGCCAATCAATGTATGTTACCAATGTATTGCCAATCAATGTATGTTACCAATGTATTGCCAATCAATGTATGTTACCAATGTAATTGCCAATCAATGTATGTTACCAATGTAATTGCCAATCAATGTATGTTACCAATGTATTGCCAATCAATGTATGTTACCAATGTAATTGCCAATCAATGTATGTTACCAATGTAATTGCCAATCAATGTATGTTACCAATGTAATTGCCAATCAATGTATGTTACCAATGTAATTGCCAATCAATGTATGTTACCAATGTATTGCCAATCAATGTATGTTACCAATGTATTGCCAATCAATGTATGTTACCAATGTAATTGCCAATCAATGTATGTTACCAATGTATTGCCAATCAATGTATGTTACCAATGTAATTGCCAATCAATGTATGTTACCAATGTAATTGCCAATCAATGTATGTTACCAATGTAATTGCCAATCAATGTATGTTACCAATGTATTGCCAATCAATGTATGTTACCAATGTAATTGCCAATCAATGTATGTTACCAATGTATTGCCAATCAATGTATGTTACCAATGTACTTGCCAATCAATGTATGTTACCAATGTACTTGCCAATCAATGTATGTTACCAATGTACTTGCCAATCAATGTATGTTACCAATGTACTTGCCAATCAATGTATGTTACCAATGTACTTGCCAATCAATGTATGTTACCAATGTACTTGCCAATCAATGTATGTTACCAATGTACTTGCCAATCAATGTATGTTACCAATGTACTTGCCAATCAATGTATGTTACCAATGTACTTGCCAATCAATGTATGTTACCAATGTACTTGCCAATCAATGTATGTTACCAATGTACTTGCCAATCAATGTATGTTACCAATGTACTTGCCAATCAATGTATGTTACCAATGTACTTGCCAATCAATGTATGTTACCAATGTACTTGCCAATCAATGTATGTTACCAATGTACTTGCCAATCAATGTATGTTACCAATGTACTTGCCAATCAATGTATGTTACCAATGTACTTGCCAATCAATGTATGTTACCAATGTACTTGCCAATCAATGTATGTTACCAATGTACTTGCCAATCAATGTATGTTACCAATGTACTTGCCAATCAATGTATGTTACCAATGTACTTGCCAATCAATGTATGTTACCAATGTACTTGCCAATCAATGTATGTTACCAATGTACTTGCCAATCAATGTATGTTACCAATGTACTTGCCAATCAATGTATGTTACCAATGTACTTGCCAATCAATGTATGTTACCAATGTACTTGCCAATCAATGTATGTTACCAATGTACTTGCCAATCAATGTATGTTACCAATGTACTTGCCAATCAATGTATGTTACCAATGTACTTGCCAATCAATGTATGTTACCAATGTACTTGCCAATCAATGTATGTTACCAATGTACTTGCCAATCAATGTATGTTACCAATGTACTTGCCAATCAATGTATGTTACCAATGTACTTGCCAATCAATGTATGTTACCAATGTACTTGCCAATCAATGTATGTTACCAATGTACTTGCCAATCAATGTATGTTACCAATGTACTTGCCAATCAATGTATGTTACCAATGTACTTGCCAATCAATGTATGTTACCAATGTACTTGCCAATCAATGTATGTTACCAATGTACTTGCCAATCAATGTATGTTACCAATGTACTTGCCAATCAATGTATGTTACCAATGTACTTGCCAATCAATGTATGTTACCAATGTACTTGCCAATCAATGTATGTTACCAATGTACTTGCCAATCAATGTATGTTACCAATGTACTTGCCAATCAATGTATGTTACCAATGTACTTGCCAATCAATGTATGTTACCAATGTACTTGCCAATCAATGTATGTTACCAATGTACTTGCCAATCAATGTATGTTACCAATGTACTTGCCAATCAATGTATGTTACCAATGTACTTGCCAATCAATGTATGTTACCAATGTACTTGCCAATCAATGTATGTTGGAGAATGAGACATACCCAGTAGCTCATCTCTTGTACAACCAGCTAGTTTATATCAAGTCTTCTTTCTCATGCTCCTCTGGATTATTATATTATTTTTATCGTGATGTTTTTGAAATTTATTTTTTTTTAGTTTTTGCTATTTATACTATATGCTATATACTATTTTACATGTAATATTATTATTATACATTTATTGTATAATGATTTAAAAGATTTTATTCAGGTAAAATTACTTTATACATGATTTTTTTTTAAATTTTTATCCCCCTAACCCCATTTATATTAGGGGGAGAGTTCTAACCCTTTTTCAAGAGTACAGTATTTTTTTTGTGCAAATAGCTTACATTATATCCCAGCACAAGATGGTCACCTTCTGCTGGGTCCCAGCACATGTTGGTATCTGGAGTAATGAGGAGGTGGACTGTAAGGCAAAATCTGCTTGCTCATTGCCAGTCTCCACCTGGCCTCCCCCTTTCACAGATTTTTTCCTGACTCTCCGCTCCCACTTCCATTCCATCTGGCAATAGAATTGGGACCAGGCTATAAACAAGAAGCTCCAGTGGATAAAACCCCACCTTGGATATTGGGCTTCCTCATTCCATAGGTCCCGTCGTAAAGAAGTGGTTCGAGCCCATCTCCGCCTAGGGCACACTCAACACACACATGGTCACCTTATCGCTAAATTGCCAGCCCTGCTCTGCCTCACCTGTCATACCCCCATCACCATTGTCCACCTCCTGTTTGAATGCCCTAATCTGTCTGACCTCTGCCACAGCTGTTTCCCCTATCTGTCCTGCATCCCCACATCCAAATGTCTCCAGTCCATACTCGCTGAAGGCCCCTCTCATACCTCACCCACTCTCAACTACTTCATTGCATCTAAACTCATACCCCCCCTTCCCACATACTCAATAACTGAACTTTCTCATCCCCTCAGTCTCATGCTCCTATCCCAGCGACACTACCCACCCTCTGTCTCGCTGAGATATGTCCACTCTAGGTATGAATCAGCAGTTAAGCAACTAAAAAAAAAGCTTACATTATAAGCAAGTTATTGCAGGTGATGACATTTCCTTAAGATTTACTAATGTGTTTTTGATGTGTTGAAAATAAGTATAAATGATTTAATAAGCAAGGATAAAAATGGTAGATTTAAGTTGAACAGAAATTCAGAAGTAGTTAAACATAGGTATACAGAGAAATGATAGAAACTTCAAAAAGTAGGTAGAGCAAGTGTTTTGTAGTGGGCATTTTATCAAGGGTTGAGGTAAGCATGGAATTTACAAGTAGAATATAGCCTTAAATGATAAAATTAAGATGCTGTGTAGTAAAGGGGTTGATTTCATAGATTTGTGGGATGATTTTTATGAAAGGAGAGAGCTTTACAGTAATCTTTCAGATTGTCAGTATGGGTTCTGCAAGGGATGCTCTACTGGCAATCTTGTTGGTCATCCTCCTTTCAGGATTTTGGTGAAACTTTTGCTCTTGTGCTAGACATATCAAAAGCTTTTGATAGAATCTGGCGCAAATCTTGGAGCAAGTGTAGTTTATGCTCCCCTGACGCAAAAGGGGACACAAACTACACTAGATCAGAGTTGGGGAATGTAAACTACACTAGGATCTTTAGGAGACATTTTTTAAATGAATCCATCAAATAAAATGTTAAAACTAACGAAAATATTATAACAACCTAACCAATCATATATATATATATATATATACACACACACAAGGGTACTTCAATAAGTATCTGCACTTTTTATTTTAGTGATAATATAGTATGTATATATAATATATCCCTTTGCTTTGTCCAGAGCTATATGGCACATTAGGGTGTGTCAATTTGAGAGGTGAAAATTAATTTTTGCCAATTCCTTCACTGAGGGGTTTTAAAAATATGTTTTTGGATATGAAGAATTCAAATCTGCTATTATTTTTGTGATTGCTCAACACTTAGCTTGGTAAATCTACGTTTGATTAAAAAGCACATAAATTGCTCTCGGGAAAACAACATTTATTAATTTTAGCTTCTCAAAATGTCAGGTAATGCTATAAAAATTTTAGTTTCTCTGCATAAAACACATCCTAGTAATCATAAAACATATCCTTGTAATCATAAAACAACATTAGAAAGTAATGACATCAGTAAAAGAAAATATTTAAACAAAAAGTTTCATCAAGTCTTGCTTTGATTCGTTCTTGGACATCAGCCGCCGACTTGCTTCTTGGCCTCTGATATAGCCCTCACGTTTCTCATGTGTATACACCCTGCCTGCTGCCTAGCTGTGACTTGTTTTGCACACCTCTCTATTGACTGAGCATGACAGGGCCACTGTGGAACTTGCATAAGCTTGTCAAAGAACTTCTTTACTTCCGCTGTAGTCAGTTTACATGTCGAAGGAGGTTCACATACCCCATCAGACCAGTCTGTCAGCTCCAACACGGAAGAAGCACTGGGTTTGATGGAAGGTGTCTTCCTGGGACGTACAGAAAGATCTCCACGTGTGTCATCATCTCCACCCCTCATGTCAACAATCTTTTGGACACCAGCTCTCCTCTCCTCACTGTCATCTGAGCACAAGAGTGTCTGGATTATCATTTCGCTGAATGCATACCATGCTGAGCGCTTGATGGTTGACAAAACAGCATCCACTACAGCCTTCTTTTGCAGCCTAACTAGCCGCAGCTGAAACAAGATGTGGTGTGGGCCTTCCACCCAAGTGTGTTTTACTTTGATGTTGAACCAACAGGGGTAGTACACACCAACAATGTATTCCACTATCAGTCTTAAGTTGTTGAGGGTTTTGCCTTTAAGGCCATGTTTTGAAACCCATATGCGACAAAGCCTGTTTGCTGTTGTCAACCACCTTGAATGGCTCACTGGACCAATTTCAAGAAGGGCCAGATCTGTGAGAAGTTCTCCTGTCCTTATGGCCTGTGTGATCCTATACCCGTACGCTTGATCAGTAGAGAGATCCTTTACGACATTGTCACTCAGTGAAGTAAGAGGCTCTCCAATTGAGAGTTTGGTGAATGAAGGATCAATTTCAAGTTTGGTTGCAGTGTCTAGCATCTTGCCAATGTTACCTGTCCACTTGCTGTTAGACAAGGTCTTCCCATCCAGTGCTGTGATCAAATGTCGCAGGGGTAACTTGTTAGTGTGGAGGGCACAAACCAACCAGATCAGCTTACGGCAAAGCTTGACCTCTACCCAATGCATGGAACCACCCTCCCAGCCAGTGTTAACATTTGTAGAATCACCTCCAATGGCCTGCAGGCTTTTATCAATGCCCTTCTTCTTCATGAAATCTACAAGATTATCAGCAATAACTTCAGCAGGTTTTTTTCTCATTGAGCCTTTCTCAGGAGTGAAGTGGTAGAGATATCTTCCACCTGGCTCACTGCACACAGAATAATGCTCTTCTTTGATGATGTGGGGAACTGACGATCTGAATTGTCTGCTTTCAGCATAACTTTAGTTGTATCTTGACGGCTGTCAAAGAAGATGCAGTCAATTTCACCCTTCTTACAAAGATCGTCAAATTCCTGATCCAGGGATCTCAACTTTTTCTTGGGCCCTCTTGACTTTATTGTGATCAACTACAAGTCTCTTGTCTTCGTCAGTGATCAAGCCAGCATCCATAAAGGCAGCAGTGGTGATGGCAGTTGTGGCACGCAGGCCAACACCATATCTGATGCTATGCATAGCAACATTAGATATTTCTAATGTGTTGTACTCTGGCTTTTTATTGGAAGTTGAAGATGTGCTTGGTATTTCTAATGTCTTCATAACTTCCATCCTTTCCATTTTGAGCATCAGCTATTTGTTCTTCATTTTCATCATCAGAGAAAATTATTTCATTTGATGGCATTGAAACATCCTGCTTACTTGTCTGCTTATATTCAGCAAGCCTTCTTCTTTCGTCGTCTTGCTGCTTCTGCTTTTTGACTTGTCTGTTGTGCTCAGGTTGATCTGGCAAGCCAATCTGATGTGGTCCAATAGAACCAGACTTGTCTCTCTGACCTTTAATGAAAGCAAGTTCCTTCACAGGGATCTTCATCTCCCTAGGGCATGTACAGTTAATGTGAGTTTCATTTTTGCAACCAGCATCTGCAAGGCAGCCAAATTCAGAGCAGAGAACAATTTTACACTTGCAACTGAGGATGTCAAAAAGCTTGTCAAGTTTTGCAATGAAAGCCTCTTTGACATGTAGCTTTCCTCTCCCAAGAGATATGTTTTTGGCCTGCTCCCAGCTCTCTTGGATCTTGTTTAAGATTGTGACTCGTGAATTTACAATGGGGGCTACAAAAGAAGTTTGCTCATTCCCACTTTTCAAGCACTTTAGGGTAAATGTCCTTTGCAAGACTGGCTGCTGGGTAGTTTCTCACATCCTCACCACTTTGTTCTCTTAGCAGTAGCCCATATTTCAGAATGTCTCGCAGAGTTGGGAGTTCAGAGGGCAACAACTCTCTACCAGTTCCAATTAGGTTGCTCATATGTGTGAATGTCCCCAGTCTTGTCCTCCTTTCAGAAGCCATTGTAGGTCAATTCCCACTGGTTAGGATGGTAGCACTGATGGACAAGTAATCTTCAGCACACTGATGAATATGTTTCAACCTGTGAAATAAGCAAAAACAGCAGTGTTATATATACAGCATATATAATTATTAATATAATAATTATTATACCGGGTGTCCGAGAATTATCTGTATAATTTTTGGCTGTTATTAAAAGTCAACCATTAAGTGTAGAAATTCCAGTGTTGTCCCATTTTACAGAGAATCTCATTAAGTTTTTTTTATACCACGTTTTGACAAGTTTTTTAGAAATGTACGCGGGTGACAGACATTGATGATTTAAAAGCAAGAATCACAGCTGCTATTGAGTGAATTGATGTGGATATGCTGCAGCGTACATGGCAACATTTGGAGTATCGATTGGATGTTTTGCGAATCACTAATGGTGCACATATCGAATATTTGTAACAACGTTACTTTAATAAAAGAAACTTTTAAAAATACAGATTCTAAATAATCTTGTTTAAGAATTTTACGTGTGTTATCAAGAATTTTATTAAAAGATGAAATTGTACAGATAATGTTCGGACAGACTGGAATTTCTAAAAAACTTGTCAAAACTTGGTATCAGAAAAAACTTAATGAGATTCTCTGTAAAATGGGACAACACTGGAATTTCTACACTTCATGATTGACTTTTAATAACAGCCAAAAATTGTACAGATAATTCTCGGACACCCTGTATAATTCCACAAAAAAGTCAAAAAAGTCACTATTTTTATGTAGCTTCTTAGCAAGCAAAACTAAATTATATTAAATTAACAAAAATATCTTTAGAATTCCTAAGTCATGCTGCAACTTTTTAGCACCCCTCATATTTGGAACTTGAAAGTTGAAAAATTCGACACACCCTAATGGCGCATCCCTCTGTGGCCAATGGGAGAATGCATCTTCCTCCGATGCATGGACCATTGGACCCATTTGGGGACCCAGCTGATCTCCTACCCTCCTACTTATATTTCCCTCTCCTCCTTTCCCCAACTCTCTCATTTTGTTGTTTCCTCCTTTCTCGCATTTAGCTTTGTTTTGGACTGACTTGATTTTTTCCGTGGACCTTGGGTGAAGGAGGTGGTTGTCCTTCACCCTTGTCACTCTTAAACCAAACCCAAGCCGTGTCCCTGCCATCTTTCACCGCACGTTGGATGAGAGTGGCTGTTGTGTAGGCGCGGGGACTGGGAATGGGTGTATCTCCCCTGTGTGACATTTATTGGCAGTGGCACCGAGTGAGCCCACGATTCGCCTTTTCCTCGTTGGAGTCTATGGTGGCTGGATGCGTGCAGGGGAAAATTCTCTCTTTTTTTGCTATGGCTTCTTCATCTACTTTGTTAATGACTTATGCTTCTAATACTCGGACTACTACTCTCAACACTGGGGTGGTGGGCAACCAGGCCCTCGAGTAGGGTGGCCCACTTTTCAATTTTTTTTTGAAAAGTATAGGTGATCGTGGTTTTTCCCATTATTTGGCACTATACTAGCACATTGGTACCATTTTTTAAAAAATTGATCAATATTTAGGGGTCTCGCATCGACCTTGAAATTACTAGTTTTTTTTTAAAAATGCGTACTTTTTAACTTTTTACTGAATCAAGATAAATCATTAAGTAGGGATGTTTTCTGAATCCTCTTAATGAGAGAAGTCGTTTGGTGTGCCTGCCAATGTCATACGACTAACGGTTTAAAGGTTTGCCTGTATACAGGTAATACCAATGTGCTAGTATAGTGCCAAATAATGGGAAAAACCACGATCACCTATACTTTTCAAAAAATGAGTCACCATACCCGGGCGGAATGTATAATGTATATCGGTAATTAGAAAATGCACTATGCCTGTGCCAGGTACCTAACCTATTTCTTTTTTTGCAGATCATAACATTTTGAAATTCTGTCTGAGTTCCTCATCCTTTGTCATGGACAAATCGATGGCAACCATAACTGGAAGAACTCCTGAAGCTACAAATAGAGAGTCATCAAAAGGAAAGGTGAAAATAACATCGCTACCTTCTCTAAGATCGGCCTCGGAAATTTTTTTAGTTGGCCAACCGTCGTCCTCCATCAGTGGTAGCAAATTGCCAACAACACGGCAGGTTTTGCAATACTTCTTCAGTGTTATCCAGTACACTGCTAACAGGAAAGACGCATTCAAAGAAACCGTAAACAACGTCTTAAAGTTTTGGAACATGGTCCGCATTAAAACAATCACAAAGCTCAACTGCGAACGGAAGCTAGAGGCATTGTGGAAAGAGTGGCACTTACTCCAAAAGAGCAGAAAACGAGAAACACACTGGAGGAAAATGGCAGAAGTTTTTGGACAGTGTGGACAAGCTGTGGGATATCGGAGCATCTGATGCTGTCGAAGATATAAAGAAGAATCGACTGCTGTCCGACAAGGACAAGAAAGAAGACATTGACTTCTACCTTGATCAACGTGGTCCTCGGGTGGCAATGATGAGTGGGAATGATAAAGTTTTCGCTGTAAAAAGAAAGCTACAGGAAGGAAGAAAACGTCCTCGCCAGGAGCCGCAAACCTCAAAGTGTGCATACGAAACCGGAGATGAGGCCGAGCTGGTCGACAAACTGCACAGGATCATGGTGTTCATCGCTCTTCTGTCGTACCAGCTTGGTTGGCGGCTCCTGTAGCAGCTGGTGCGCCGTGAATGACCTGGTACTATACCAGCGTTTTCTGAGGTAGGGGCAGTGGACTGCGAGGTGGCAGAAGCATCACTGGAAGTGATGAGGCGGCACTTCTGGTATCTGAGGCCTCAGACCATCATCTTCGCTCTATGCAGCAACAAGGTGGATGGCACTGTGAAGCAACAGATGGCAGAGAAGCTGTCCCACCTCCCTGTACCCAAAGACTTCACATACGAGAACGTCTCAGTCGACGAGATGACGCTACTCCCCAACCTGATCGACGAGACCTCCTGGTTCTTATTTGCAGGTCTGAAGATGTATGGGTCTTCGTGGCTCACCCTGCTAACTGATAAGTGGGATGAGAACGAGGACTTTTGTCGTCTGAAGGATGTGATCACTAATCTCCAGGTCACCAATGACGTTGCTGAAAGAGGAGTCCAACTGATACAAGACTATGCGAACACGGTCACAAAGGACGAGGCACAGCTGCAGGATCTTCTGCAAGTGGTGGAAAAGAACTGGAAAGAGCTCGGCGACTTCAAGAAGTCATCACTCGCCACGATAACATAGCACAGAGGGACAACGTTGCAGCCAGTGATGTGTGATAGTGGTCAATACATTGCAAAAGTGATTGTTTAAGTTATTGTTTCTTTCTTCCTTATTTGTCTGCTATTTGCTAATTTTTTTGAAAAGTATAGGTGATTGTGGTTTTTCCCATTATTTGGCACTATGCTAGCACATTGGTATTACCTGTATACAGGCGCAACTTTTAAACCGTTAGTCGTATGACATTGGAAGGCACACCAAACGACTTCTCTCATCAAGAGGATTCAGAAAACATCCCTACTTAATGATTTATCTTGATTCAGTAAAAAGTTAAAAAGTACACATTTTAAAAAAAACCTCGTAATTTCAAGGTCGATGCGAGACCCCTAAATATTGATCAATTTTTGTAAAAATGGTACCAATGTGCTAGTATAGTGCCAAATAATGGGAAAAACTATGATAACCTATACTTTTAAAAAAAAATTGAAAAGTGGGCCACCCTACCCTCGAGTCCCCAACCACTGGAAGCCCGCATCCAGATGGGGTTTACCCCCCTTTGGTAATTGATCGCTTGCATCCTCCTTTACCATTGCCAACCCCAGGCTGTAACCTGAATATCCCTTTGGATGTACACCCTCTGGAGTAGGGGTGTGCCGGATAGTATTTTTTACTATCCGGCCGGATACCGGATAATATCATTCAAATAATTCATAATTTTTTATATATTATTATTAGCTATTACTTGACTAATTGACTATACTATCAAATTTTAATCACTATTGATGTAAATTATAGCTATCTTTCAATAACTTTACTAATTACCTATATTTTATCCTTTTCAGGATTGTTTCATTGCCTAAATCATATAGCTATATAGCTAGTTAGTATTAGTTATAGGCTTACAGCAATATTTTAACATTATTTACCCCTAAAATGGCTAGTTTTATTTGGAAAATATTTACAATACATGAGACTAATCCAACGATAGCTATTTGCTCCCTATGTTCCAAACAGATTAAAAGGGGATCAGAGAAATTGGGTGCTAGGTGCTATAGCACAAAACCTTTGCACAATCATGCAAAGATGCTGCATTCAAAAGAATATAAAGAAGTGTCTCAACTTAACAAATCATCTGAAAATCAAAATCAACCTATAGCGACCACCTCAATGGCTCCGAAGGAGAAAAAATTAGTTGCCATGGAAAAGCAACTCACGTTAGAAGAAAGTTTTTCCTTTAAGAAATTATGGGATATAAATGACTCAAAAGCTCAAGCTTTACATAAAAAGATAGGATTAATGATGGCACTGGACAACCATCCTTTTAGTTTAGTTGAACAAGATGGCTTTATAGGACTGATGGCCCACGTACAGCCAAGGTATTTGCTACCAAATCGAACATATTTTTCAGAAAAAGTCATACCCAAAATCTATGAAGAACTCAAAGAAATTGTTATGAATAAATTGAAAGAAGGGAAATACATTAGCTTCACTTCCGATATTTGGACCTGCTCTTCTTCAAATGAATCATTCATTTCCTTGTCAGGTCATTGGATCATGAATGACTACACTCATTGTAATGCAGTATTGCATTCAGCTCATTTTTCAGGATCGCATACAGGAATTAATATAGCGGACAAATTGCAATCTATGTGGCAATCATGGAATATTGACAGATCAAGGCGTAATATATTGGTCAGAGATGGAGCTTCTAACATAGCTTTGGGATGTGACCTTGCGGAAATACCTTCTGTTCACTGTTCAATTCATTTGCTATAGCTAGTGGTGAATGATGCATTAATGGCTCAATGATCTATAAAAGATCTTTTGGCAAAGTGTCAACGTTTAGTGACACATTTTAACCACTCCCCACTGGCTACTTCTGAATTTAAAGCTCTCCAAACACAACAGGGTCATGTTCCTCTTCTATTGGTACAAGATGTTTTAACGTGCTGGAACTCATCTTATTTGATGCTAGAACGTATGGTTAAGTTGAAAAAATCAGTTCAAATATACCTTGCTGATCATAGTGAATTACTTATTTCATCTAATGAGTGGTACTTGATTGAAAATCTTTTAAAGCTTTTACAGCCATTTTTTAAACTCACCCAAGAAATGAGTACAGAATATAGTTTACTCTCTACTGTTATCCCAAACATGTGCGCGCTTGAAAGGTTTCTTTCAAAAATTGGCCAGGATGACCAAGGAGTCCAAACTACAAAAGATGAACTGTTGAAGTCATTGCGGTCACGATTTTTTGCCAATGAAAGCAATGAAAAAAGAAAGTGTCTAAATGTCTTAACAAATCGGAAGTATGCTCTAGCAACTGTCATTGATCCACGACTTAAATTTTTGTTTTTCAAAGATCAACAAAAGGAAAATATTAAGACATGGTTAATTGAAGAAATAAATGAAATAAACAACCTAGAGAAAATTAGAGATAAATATTTTGAAGAACAGGCTCACAGCAGCGACGATTCTAATTCTTCTTCCTCCTCAACAGGAAGAAAAAAGGCAAAGTTTGATGATGATCCACTCTCTGCTTGTTTCAGGGAACTAACACAAGAAAATTCAGAAAAGATACCTGGTGAGAAAAAGTTTAAAAAAAGCCGTAAGATGGCTTCATTCGCAGAAATAGCAGAGGAAATTGAGCAATATGCAAAAAAAACCATATCAGACAGACGACTATCTCCACTTGCAATTTGGAAAAATGAAGAATCCTTTCCATCTCTCAAGAAAATTGCTCTAAAATGGCTAGTGACACAAGCATCTTCAGTTTTCTCAGAAAGAATGTTTTCCGAATATGGAAATATTTTTGAAGAAAAAAGAAGTACTTTGCTACCAAAGCGAGGGGAGATGCTTCTTTTTATCCATCACAATGGACGAAAATTTGATTTAAACTTGTGAATCTAGTGTCTTGAACATAGTATTAATTTTTATTGTTTAATGTGAGTTTTTACTTTTTAAGGTTTTGCTATTTTAATAATTTCACTTACCTTACTGGTATATTTGATTAGGCTATATGTTTTATTTTATATCTCAAATCTTAATAAAAGGTTTCGCTAATTCATATTTTTTCATATTGTAATTTGCAATATATATAAAAATAAAAATAAAAATAAAAATTAAAAAGTAAGGGAAGCTGGGATCTTAGCTATGCGTCACACTTTTAGCTGGACCAAACATTTTGCCTTTTTAGCAGTGTTAATATAGTTACATACTAGTAGTGGTACATGCTTATTTATCAATTATTTTAATTTTAGATTTTTGTACAACTATATTCAACTTTTGCTAGCTAAAGGCTATGCAAGCTAAGATTGGAAAGGGGCGGGCCCAGATGGTATTCCCATTACAAAAAAGACTACCATAAATATCCGGCTATCCGGCCGGATACTGACATCTATCCGGCCGGATACAGGATACCGGATAATAGCTGTTATCCGGCCGGATAGTGGTATCCGGCACAGCCCTACTCTGGAGCAGGGGTCTTGCCCCAGCCCACCTCAGTTGCCTTTGGGCAAGTCAAGTTCCACCCAAGATTTACCTCCAAAACCCAGCTTCTTGCTCTCCCCATATGCCCCCCTCACCCGCCATCAGCCTGCCTCCCCACGGAGAGAGCCCTGTGGTGGAGGGGGAAGTCGGCATGCATGACCATCCTATCGGCAGTTGGATATCCCAGTCCACTTTGACTCTACTGCCTCCATATCCCTTCCAAGTATCCACAAAATTCCTAGAGATCTGGCCTACCTCTGGATCTCTTCCGACCAATTCTGAATGGACATTTCAGGCGATCTGAGCCCGCAGCAACTCCAGCCATTATGATGTGTGACCACAGAGGGATGGTTCCCTCCTCATAAAATCATGCTCAGACACAGAGATGAAAGCCCTACTCTCCATCACTGAGGTCCTTGGATGCACGGTGTCCGTTTCACCACACCCTCGCCTGAACCAGAGTCAGGGCACTATTTATGCCACAGGCCTATTGTCAATTACAGTGAATGAGCTCTTGGAAGACCTCACACCCCAGGGTGTCACCAAGATCTATTGCTTCACATCCCAACAGGGAGGTACCCCCTCCCCCACCCCGTGTCTACTTCTTACCTTTAATAACTTATTCCTTCCCAACCATATTGTATGGGGTATGGGAGACCACACGTCATGCGAATTCTCTGTCCACCCATACATCCCAGACCCGACCCGTTGTTTTAAATGCAACAAGTTCGGACATGTTAACTCAGTTTGTCGACAGCCGCACCAATTGTGTGTTCATTGTAGACAAGTTGCTCACCCAGACAAGTGCCCCAACACACCCAAATGCTCCAATTGTGAAGGTGCACAGTGCACACCCATCTTCATCCCGAGAATGCCTGTTCTTCAGGTTTGAGAAGGTCTGAGGCCTACAGGTAGCGGATTTCCTTACCCTCCGAGAGGCACGAGACAGGGTGCAGATTTCCGTACCCTCTGAGAGGCACGAGACAGGGTGCGGAGTCGGGAGGTGAGACTGGGCATATCTTACGCTGCAGCCCTCGGCTCTGTCTGCTCGGCATGCCACCCTGGCCTGCTACTCACAACCCCCTCAACCAGTGCTCCCCATTCCTTTCAGGGGGAGTCCCTGCAAGAGCTGATGACCTGTACCCCCACCATTCCTTCTCTCCACGCACCTCACCTGCCACAGAAGTCTGGGACCAGGACACCCAGGCCCCACCCACCTCGAACCCTGCCCTCCCAGCAAACTCTGCACACACCCAAACCTAGTGCCTGGAGTAAGTCGACGAGGCAGAGACGTTGGAGTGAGTCGCCAGACCCTCCGGACCTTCAATTTGTCTCTCCCTCTTCCCCTAGCGCTAAGAAGATGGATTGGACCTTCACACCACCCACTTTGCCTATGAGGACCAAACCACCTCACAGCAGAAGTCCCATCAATCTACCCCCACAGACTCGGACAATAGTTGCTGAAGTATATGACCCACCCTCCATGACAAGATTCAATCTGGACAAGACAACATCCTCTCCCCTGAGGATCCAGTGGATGTGGCTCTGGCACAGCTACATGGTGAGGGGAACTCGGCTGCGCCCGTGAGTCTCATGGACCTGCCCTTGCCTCCTGACGCAATTTTTCCTTCCCCTCCACGAGAACACTGTTTCACCTCCTCCCACCCCAACTGTACCTGCTCCCCTAAAATATCCGGCCCAAACCTTGTCAGCCACTCTTAGCACATCCTCCCTCCCATCTACCGGGTCCTGGCACCCCCTATCGCCACCTGAGGTTCGTCATGAGACCCCAGACAGGTGGGGAGGTGCCATTTCGGGAAATAAAATGACCCCTCCATGGCCCAAACACAAAAGCTCAAGGAATTTTACACCATCGGAGCCCACGACAATCTCCAAGCTGCCGTGATTGGTGCCTCCAGTCTTGCTCAGCCGACTCGATGCTGCGGTCTCTGCGGAGATCAACTGGCCAACCGATTCCTTCTCTGGTGAATGGCAGATAGCCAGCCATACTCCTAACTCATCCTTTGCCTTCGCGAACATCAAATCTACCTTCACATTCCAACATCTTCGCACCTATACCTATACCCATCCCCCATCATCAAATAATGGATCCCCCAAAAACTACAATAGCTCACTGGAACTGTAGAGGTATATTTGCAAATTACGAAGGCCTGAATTCCTTGATTGCCACTTCCCAACTGGTGTGTGTCTGTCTCCAGGAACTCATCCTGGAGACCAGACCCATGCCCTGCCCGACTGGATATTCTTTCATCACCACCCCATCTCCTACCTGCACTCGAAAGGGGGCTGCCATTTTTATCCACCATGCAGTCCCCTTCTACAATCTCCCTATCCGATCCCCATTACAGGTGATTGCTACCCAGCTTTCCCTTGATAGACAGTACACTGTATGTTCAATATACCTCTCTCCACACACCCAAGTCTCCCGCGATGTCCTGGGTGGAGGTCGTACAACAACTCCCCAGGCCCTTTCTATTACTGGAGGTTGTACAACAACACTAGGCACCACAGGGGGATGTAAACAACTCCCCAGGCACCACAGGGCGATGTAAACAACTCCCCAGGCACCACAGGGCGACGTAAACAACTCCCCAGGCACCACAGGGGGACGTAAACAACTCCCCACGCACCACAGGGGGACGTAAACAACTCCCCAGGCACCACAGGGGGACGTAAACAACTCCCCAGGCACCACAGGGGGACGTAAACAACTCCCCAGGCACCACAGGGGGACGTAAACAACTCCCCAAGCACCACAGGGGGACGTAAACAACTCCCCGGGCACCACAGGGGGACGTAAACAACTCCCTGGGCACCACAGGGGGACGTAAACAACACTACTAGGCACCACAGGGGGACATAAACAACACTACTAGGCACCACAGGGGACGTAAACAACACTACTAGGCACCACAGGGGGACGTAAACAACACTACTAGGCACCACAGGGGGACGTAAACAACACTACTAGGCACCACGGGGGGACGTAAACAACACTACTAGGCACCACGGGGGGACGTAAACAACACTACTAGGCACCACGGGGGGACGTAAACAACACTACTAGGCACCACGGGGGACGTAAACAACACTACTAGGCACCACGGGGGACGTAAACAACACTACTAGGCACCACGGGGGACGTAAACAACACTACTAGGCACCACGGGGGGACGTAAACAACACTACTAGGCACCACAGGGGGACGTAAACAACACTACTAGGCACCACAGGGGGACGTAAACAACACTACTAGGCACCACAGGGGGACGTAAACAACACTACTAGGCACCACAGGGGGACGTAAACAACACTACTAGGCACCACAGGGGGACGTAAACAACACTACTAGGCACCACAGGGGGACGTAAACAACACTACTAGGCACCACAGGGGGACGTAAACAACACTACTAGGCACCACAGGGGGACGTAAACAACACTACTAGGCACCACAGGGGGACGTAAACAACACTACTAGGCACCACAGGGGGACGTAAACAACACTACTAGGCACCACAGGGGGACGTAAACAACACTACTAGGCACCACAGGGGGACGTAAACAACACTACTAGGCACCACAGGGGGACGTAAACAACACTACTAGGCACCACAGGGGGACGTAAACAACACTACTAGGCACCACAGGGGACGTAAACAACACTACTAGGCACCACAGGGGGACGTAAACAACACTACTAGGCACCACAGGGGGACGTAAACAACACTACTAGGCACCACAGGGAGACGTAACAACACTACTAGGCACCACAGGGGGACGTAAACAACACTACTAGGCACCACAGGGGGACGTAAACAACACTACTAGGCACCACAGGGGGACGTAAACAACACTACTAGGCACCACAGGGGGACGTAAACAACACTACTAGGCACCACAGGGGGACGTAAACAACACTACTAGGCACCACAGGGGGACGTAAACAACACTACTAGGCACCACAGGGGGACGTAAACAACACTACTAGGCACCACAGGGGGACGTAAACAACACTACTAGGCACCACAGGGGGACGTAAACAACACTACTAGGCACCACAGGGGGACGTAAACAACACTACTAGGCACCACAGTGGGACGTAAACAACACTACTAGGCACCACAGGGGGACGTAAACAACTACTAGGCACCACAGGGGGACGTAAACAACACTACTAGGCACCACAGGGGGATGTAAACAACACTACTAGGCACCACAGGGGGACGTAAACAACACTACTAGGCACCACAGGGGACGTAAACAACACTACTAGGCACCACAGGGGGACGTAAACAACACTACTAGGCACCACAGGGGGACGTAAACAACACTACTAGGCACCACAGGGGGATGTAAACAACACTACTAGGCACCACAGGGGGACGTAAACAACACTACTAGGCACCACAGGGGGACGTAAACAACACTTGCTCTTTAATTACCAAACTGCCCTCTTTCAGTTTCTCTCCTATCTGTGCCTTCATCTCTAATTTCCTTTCTGGCTGATCTATAGATGCGGTTGTAGATGGCCACTGTTCTTCTAAAACTATCAACAGTAGTGTTTCTCAGGATTCTGTCATGTCACCCACACTTCCTTTTATTTATTAATGATCTTTTAATTCAACTTCCTGTCCTATTCATTCCTATGCTAATGATTCCAGTCTTCACTTCTCCACCCACTTCCCAAAGTGAAAGTGTCCCTCTCAACAGTCACTCCATGATTTGTTTAGGATGGTTATGGAACACCTGACTTCTGATCTTTCTGCTATTTTTGATTGGGGTAGAGAAAACCTTGTGGCTTTCGATGCCTCAAAATCTCAGTTAGCTACTCATCACAATCTTCTACATGACTATCCCCTTACCTTCAACAACACACAACTCAATCCTCTCAATATTCATGGCATTTCCTTTTTTCACGATCTTTCCTGGAAAGATCACGTATATTCTCTTTCCAAAGCAGCTTCTAAGAGGTTAAGTGTGTTGTAACAGCTCCAGAGTTTCTTCACCCCCGCTCAGTTGCTGTCTCTGTACAGGGTTCTTGTTTGCTCCTGTATGGAGTACACTGCTCATGTGTGCCATGGCCTGACCCACACAGCCCTACTTGATTGAGTGGAATCAAAGGCTTTTTGTCTTATCATTTCCCTGCCTCTTACCAACTGTCTTCAATTCCTCTCTCTCCACCACAATATTGCCTCACTCATTCTTTACTATCACTATTGTAATGAACACTGCTCTTCTGAACTCTCTAACTGTATGCCTCCTCCTCCTTTAAGGAGAGCATGCAGCACTAGACTTTTCACAATTTCTCATTCCTTTCCTGTCCAACTCTAATGCAAGGGTTAATTGGTATTTTCAATGGGTTCTTTTGCATTATCCTCCCAACACTAATTTTTTTATATAATGTTGGTTTTGGTTATGGTACTTTATTTTCCTTCCATTATAAAAAAAATTAGTGTTGGGATTAGGTTAGGTTAAAAACAGGCTGCTGCAAGTGTTTTGCTAACGTACTTTATTTTCCTTCCATTATAAAAAAAAAATTAGTGTTGGGAGGATAATGCAAAAGTACCTTTCAATGTTTCATCTACTCCAATGGTGAACTCTGGAACAATCTTTCTCAATCCATCTTTCTCTCTGTCTTTGACCTCCAATCTTTGAAGTGCAGAGTGTCTAGGCATCTTGAAAACCCTAGACCTTGATTTTGGCTCTCCTCTTCTTTTAAATTACTAGTTTTCAGTCTTTTTGATTTGAGCCCACCTCTTCAAAAAAAAAAAAGTGTACCCCTGCCTCAAATATAATAAGTATCTCTTCTAATAATTTAGAATTTTACATTAATTTTAAAGATTCTAATTTTAAGAGATATTAGATTAAAAGCTTGCACTCCTATTTTCTTCATTATGTTTAGTTATTATTAGTGCAGTAAGTAAAATTATAGAAATTTGCATCAAACCCCCCCTTCCCAACCCCTTTCCCCACCCCCTTCCCCAGATAACTCCTCATGCTCCCAAGTTTGAGAAATGTTTATAAATCACCCAACTGTCTGTATTGGTTAGGAGTTTACTAGTTTGCCGTGTTGTTTTAAAATGGTCCCATCATTTAACCACAGTACAGCTTAGTTATTTTGAAAGTAGTTAATAGTTTATTTAGCTATATAAATATATGTACTTTTCTTAATATTACCTTTTTTTTTTAAAGGGTTATTGCTGTTGTTTCTTGTATAACTGGAGTAAGCTGTTGGTTGTTGTAAGTATTAAAATTTTTTATTACAGGCAGTCCTCGACTTACATAATGCATTCCTGAAAACCTGTACTCAAGTCAAATGATAGAAACACGCGTTATAAGGGGTAATGCACTCCCAAGTTCTCTGAAAATATATTGTAAATTCCCTAATTAAGTCATGAAATCTTAGTTTTTCAGCCCTAAGTGCTATTCATTGTACACGCAGCATTGTGTATTCACTGTATACACAGCAAGAAAACCAACACAAAACCACATTAAAATGTAACAATACCTGTAAAAATATTAATAAAATATACAATATTTTATTACCTTAGACTGTAGACTTGAGAATATACTGGGAGGTGGTGATGGTGGAGGAAGAGGGGGCTTTATTGGGAGGAGGAGGAGACTTTGGAGGGGATCCGGAGGTGGATCTTGTAGGTGGTGGTGCAGGTGAGACTGCTGCAGAGGATGTTGATGGCTCCTCAGATGACTTGGATGGAGTTGAAGGTTCCTTCCTCAAGAATTTGTCCAGGGAGAGTTGGACAGAGGACTTCCTCCTCTTCTCTTCGTAGAGCAGCTTGTAGCAAGCTGTAGCCCTCTCCATACCTCTTCTAACCATGGAGCTCCTCTCGGCATTCAGGTCATGATCTATGATCCTGAGGAACTTGTCAAGGTAGGAGAATGCTTCACTCATGACCTTCATAGTCAAAGTCTTTGGAGGAGGACTTTGCATAACCTTGAGGTCTTCTTCTTCTAGCACTGGTTTCCTATGCTGCTCCTGCAAGGCATTCAGATCCTCATTGGCCATGGGCTCTGCATGTGAAGCAATCAACTCATCCACATCTTTGGTGTTCACCTCCATATCCATTTGATTCATGAGCTGTACAACTTCACTTGTAGCACTTTCAGGAGTCTCCTCAAAGCCAAAGCCTTCAAAGTTGCTAATCAGGTCAGGGCACAGCCTCTTCCAGCAGCCATTCATCATTGACTCCTTGATCTCAGCCCAAGAATTGCTGATGTTGTTTACTGCATTGAAGATGATGTACCCCTTCCAAAACTCCTTCAGCATTGGTCCCCCTTCCTTCTCTGTCACATCGATTTCCTGTCAGATCCTCCTCCTCATGTAGTATCGCTTAAAGGTTGTGATGACTGTCTGGTCCATAGGTTGAATCTAGCTGGTGGTGTTTGGGGGCAGAAACACCACTTTTATGGCAGTATGAAGTTCTTGCAGAGTGAGAGGATAGCCAGGAGCATTGTCTAAGATCAGTAATGCCTTTGAGGCCAAATTACTTCTTGAACAATATTCCCTCACAGCTGGCACAAATTGGAGGCTAAACCAGTCCTCAAAAATGCTTTGTGACACAAGCATTCACATTGGCCTTCCAAATGACTGGCAGCATCCCTTTCACCTTCCCCTTCAGAGCCCTTGGATTCTCCGAATGATAGATGAGCAGAGGCTTCAGCTTAAAGTCCCCTGCTGCATTGCCCCCCCAACAGCAGTGTCAGCCTGTCCTTGGTGACCTTGTGTCCAGGTGCAGCCTTCTCCTCCTTTGCCAAATATGTGTGGGCAGGCATCTTCCAGAAAAGTCCAGTTTCATTCACATTGAAAATCTGCTGAGTAGAATATCCCCCCTTTTCAATAATTTTGGCAAATTCAGTCACAAATTCCTGCACAGCTTGAATGTCAGCACTCGCACCTTCGCCAGTTAATTTTATATTATGTAGCTAATTGCGCCCTATTTTTTAATTTATGAAACCAGCCCCTGCTGGCCTGAAACTCTGGAGCATCTGCATTTTCACCCAGTCTTTCCTTCCAGTCCTTATGCAAACTAAGTACTTTAGCAAGACTTAGAGGAATGTTCTTTTGGTCTTCAATCCATAATTTCAATGAGTGCTCCATTTCATCCATTACTGCACCATGTCTTTTACTCATAATTTTTTTATTGTACACAACCAGCATGATGCACATGCTCCTTAATTTTATTCTTATTCAGTATAATTGTATTCATAGTAGAATGACAAGTTAAGTGACCTTCCAATTGAAGCTTGGGTTTCTCCACTTTTGACATGGTGAATTATTTCCATTTTTGTTTCAATCGTAAGTCCTTTATGCTTTTTATGCCCAGCTTTTTCACTTGTGTTCTTCCTTTTCTCACTCATTGTCACAAAAATTTATTCCACAAAATTAACCCAAATTAACCCAAAAATCAACATATGCACTGGAGAACTGAACTGCAGGGCCATGTGGGTTAAACTGGCTGCTCCTGGAAAAACAATAGAGGGTGCGTAGTTGGGTGGCACCACCCATCTGTTGTTGTTTAAAATTTTCAAATGTACGTAGGTGTGAATTTTGGTGTACGTAGGTCAAATGATTTGTTTTCAATAAAATGTACATCAGTGCAAAATGTACGCAGGTCGAATGTATGTAAATCGAGGACTGCCTGTAATTGGTATAAAATCTTGGCTTGAACTTTGGTGGGTTAGTGGTTCATATCCCATGAAAAGCCATAGTCCTCTCCATCATATGACCTTAGATGTTACAAAGGAGATTAACCCAAAATTATTATTATTGGCACTATATAATCAAATAAAATTTGGTATCCTGCTGGTTTGGTTTTCAGAAACCATGTTAGGGATTTGACCAAATCTTCTGGAGATATTAATGTATCAGTGTTTAAATTATACTCTAAAAACATTATTTTATGAAGTTTACCAAAGTTTTTTTTAAAAGTTAGGCCTTGAATTTAAGCATTCATATTTAAAGAACTTTAAATTTAATTATAGTTACATTGTTTAAATTTAGTTACTGTATTTGATGGTATATAAGACACTTTTTTTTTTTTCAAAAAAATAGCTAAAAAATCACCCCATGTCCTATATGTGAAGTTGCAGGCTCCCATAGGCTACCATAATGAATCCCCCAGTAGCTGTCTCTGGTAGGCTAAATTCTGCCTAGCCCAACTTCATAATTAAAAATGTTATTGTTTACTTACACATTATTATTATCATTACATCATTATTTCTTTTAATTAACTAAGAAAGGAATTATTGTAAATATTAAAGCTGGATTTATAACTACTGATATGATATTATGACATGATTAATGTCTGTATGGCACCCAACTATTCAGAGCTAAGCAGTAACCATTTCTGAACTCTTACAAATGTAACTATTTATTAATGTTGAGTACCATTAACACTGAAATTATTTTTTTGTTATGCAGATTTGTTTATTTAAAAAGATCCTGCTTTTAGCGAAATGCGTTTTTGAATTCTGCTATACAGAATTAATGTTATATGATTCGTGTAAGATATTTTCATTGTAAATGACTACTTCTGCTATGCTGATCTCATGCTCATGTTCCATATTAGTAGGAGTAAACATCAAATACTTAAATACACACACAAATTTTTTTCCTAAATATTCCCTGCTGAAATGTGGGTGCATCTTATATGCCCATGTGTCTTATAAGCTGTCAAATACAGGAGCTATATGTACAGCTCTAATTTGTATATTTTTTTAATTACAAGACAGTTGAAATTCAGCCTGCTAGTAAGTAGTAGTCTATTGAATAGGCCATAGGTCATTACTGAATAAAGTACTGATTACTGAATCATACTTTGTTAAAAACAGGGCTGTGGAGCTGGCACCAAAATCTTAAGCTCCGGCTCTGGCTCCGGCTACAGCATTTTCAAATTTCTGGCTCCAACTCCGGCTCCAGCATTATTTTATGCCCAGCTCCGGCTCCAGCTCCTCTCACCATATATTAATGATTGATAAATCTCTTGAAATTGTACCTTGCTACTCATAGGCCATAGCAGGCAGCCACACAAAACATTTCATCACCACCACATGATTCATCAGGCTACTTTTTAAAATTTAGACCAAAGCCTGTTGCAGCTATTAATCTAAATTCTAATGACTATAGCTATGCCTTTGTGGCTTTTTTTAATCATTTATTAATAATAATATTACCTACACCTTTCATGACAAAAAAAATGTTTTACAAAAAGACAAAAAAAAAACCTTATTCGTTTGTATTATAGAATGTTTATTTGGAAAATGTAGCCTTTTAAAAAAATTAAAATAATTTTTATTACTTTTTATATATTTCATTACATGCCTGTCCTCAGAAATAAAATGGCTTCTGCTAAGTCATCCTTCATTGATGCTCTTAAATCAGATTTCACTATTCTCAGTGCTGAAAAGAGGCATTCTACACTGACTTGTGTGGGTGGTAGAGCTGATACAATACTAGCTACATTCCTTATAATCTTTGGATATAAGGGTATGACATCGTCAACTGTCAGTTTAGAGGAGCGGTTGTATTTTTCTACTTCCTTTAATTCAGCATAGAATTCTTGCTTGAATTTGGTTATTTTCATCTGTGGAGGATTCTTTAATTCTACTTTGAGACGTTTTGCATTTGATCTATCTATTCTGTCCAAATATTTTGTGAAATCTTCCTCATCATTTGAAGAGGATGATTGGTTGGTAATGCTGCTATCTTCTTCATTCTGGGCATCTGGTTTTTCAGATACCAGCTTTTCCATGCACAATGCAATGTCATAGAGGGCCTCTTTTCCTTTAGCTTTTTGATCTTCATTTAATAGAACTCTGTTCATTGGGTCTATGTAAACAGCAGCTAATACAATTGCATTTTCTAATAGTAATACCTCTCTTTTCTTCATCGAAGAAACAATTCCCTCAGCAAGTAGTCCTCCTGTTTGATTGAGATGAAATATTAATTCTTTCCATGCCAACAAGAATTCACCAGAAGTTAATTCTTCTGTTTGAAACTTTTTAGTGACAGCAAACGGGTAACGAAGCAGAACTTCTAATTGGGTCAATTGCATCCATTCATTTTCAGTTAATGAGACATTTTGATTTGCCAGGTCTTCAAGATGTGGTTTCAGATCAAGCAAACGCTTAATCATCAAATAGGTGCTGCCCCACCGAGTATCTTGATCTAAAATAGCTCCCATACCTGAATGTTTCTTCACAATGGAGTCTATTTTTGGTGTTCTGGCTGCAGTGGCTACCTGTCTGAACTTGCTGATCATAGTTGCTACATGTCGTTCTTTTAATCCATCCCTTATCGCTAACTGCAATGTATGCACAACACAGCGCATGTGTTGAATATGAGATAGCATAGTGGCTTCTTCAGCAATATCATCTAGAAGTTCATCATCTTGTTCTGTCACTATCATTTCATTTGCAGAATCAATTTCAGAAATGTCATCTTCATTTTCCATTATTTCCTTAGTAACTGTCCCTCTATTTAGTTTTTCAATAGTGCTTAGCATATTCGAAGCATTGTCAGTGACAATACATAGAACTTGTTCTTTTTTTATTTTAAAATCTTGTAAGACAGTTTCGACTAACTTAGAAAGATATTCACTGGTGTGATGTGCATGTGTATTCCTTACTGCCAGTGTCCGAGTCACCTTTTTATTGTTGTCATCTATATATCTCACATTAATGGCAAAATAATTAACTCTGGCGAGTGCATCCATCCATTTTGAGGAACACAAAGCGCTCCTTAAGAGTTCTTTGAAGTTCCTCCTTTTTGTGTGTGGCATCTTCAATCACAATCTTTCTAATGCTATGTATATCCAAAGAAACTTGGAGTTTACTGGCCATTTCTCCATTAAGACCTAAAAAAGCTGGTGTTGAGAAAAAAGATAAAGGTATACTATTTTTTACCACCATTTCTATGATGTACTTCTTGAATTTATCTGAGCATCATATTTACAGTAACTTTATTACTAGGAAAGAAACTTGTTAATGGTGACATTTGCAATTGTCCCCCAGGACAAATTTTACTTTTAGTTGAGGTGGATGCTTGACTTGCTTCACTGTCTTTCTTATTAACAATTTCTAAAATTTTTGGATGAAATCATTGTAGATGTCTTTTTAAATTTGATGTCTTGCCAGTCTAGGTTGGTACTTTTGTATCATAGCTTGTACAAGAACTAATTTTAGTTTCACATAATTGTTCATCATTATTTTCTTTCTTACAGTGACAAATGAAATATTTTCCATCTATAGAAACTGTGAAGTATTCAAATAATGCGGACTTTGTTTGACTTTCAGATCTAGTTGTCATTATGAAAGGGCTCAAAAAAAGAAGAATGAAACTTAATATTTTCAATTTTTAAAAATTAAGCTTACTAGTTTGTTTCTAAAAATTAACACATTTCCTGAAAAAAATTAAGTCCAATTAGAAATCATTCAAAATAAAAAAAAAATAGCATAAAAAAGTTTGTATCTAAATATGAACTCTTTGTATTGGGCTGGAGCCGGAGCTGACATTTTTTATCAGCTCCAGCTACAGCTCCAGCTTCCCAAAAATAACTGGCTCCAGCTCCAACTCCAGCTCCACTCACCAAAATTGCTTCAAGCTCCAGCTCCACAGCCCTGGTTAAAAATGTATAGGCTTCTTTGCAGGGTAATTGACATAAAAAAATTGACCAGCTGTTAATGTCCTGTGTTATATAAAAGAGTGCTCAAATGAAATTGAAGACAAGTTTTCATTGATGGTTATGTAATATAAACTACTGTACATATTATTTAATAGAAGTGTGTGTGTGTGTGTGTGTGTGTGTGTGTGTGTGTGTGTGTGTGTGTGTGTGTGTGTGTGTGTGCACACCCTTCATTAACCCTTCAAATATGGGAAGCCATACATTAACATTCATTAACGTAAATTTAACCCTTCCCCTGTAGCAGAAGGGTTAAGTAGCAGGAATCGGCCATTAATTTTTTTTTTGAGGATGTAGAAAATATAAGCATTATATCCATTATGATTAGAGATAATATGTATAAAAATAATAGTAAATTTAGGAAAAGAATGTATGGTATATTTAATAAAATATTAATATTTGGTGTGTCCTTTTGCAGCTACAACAGCTTCCATTCTAAGAAGCATGGTTTCTACCATTTTGTGTGGTTTTAGCAATTTTGTCTAAATTTTGCCAAATTTTGATCAGTTGGTTCATTAATTGGTCTTTAGTTGTGACTGATTTCTGATATCTTCCTTTTGACAATTTCCTACCCAGTTAAAAACTGTTATTTCATTGTCAGAAAGTCTTAATTTTTGCTGTATGGCAAGCCACTTCCTCATGCATGAACATTCATTATTATTTGGAAACGACTGGTGAATTTGTGGTACCATGTCAGCTCTTAAAACACTTAAATATTTGGCACTATTCATTATGCCATCACAGATGTACATATTTCTAGTGCCAAAATAAGAGATTACTGACCAGACCATTATTTTTGTTGAATACTTCACTCACTGGTATACTGGAACAGGCCCATTAGGTGATTTCCATTCATGTCTTTGTCTTCTTTCTTGGCATTCAAATGTTCATCCATTACTGAATGCAACTTGCAGAAGTCACTGGTCACATTAGCTGTTCACATATTCAAGATTTGTTTTTGTATTTGGCTTCATAAGTTTCAACCTTTTTCCAATCCTCTACAGTCAATCATTGATGCTGTAGAGTAAACTGCAATTTTATTTTCTTCATACAAGATGTTAGTTTCTGCACCCTTCTTGATCTAACATTACATTTGAAAAACATGGTCATTCAAGCCAGTTGAGTTATCAGACCAAGAGCAGATTGTACAGCACCCTACTTGTATCCCCAATCACCTTGGAGATAGGCCCAACATTCATTCTGGATTTATTCCTCACCACCCATCCTTCTTCTTACTCTGTCAAACTTTTTCTCTGTTGGGCTCCTCCAACCACAATCTTGTACATGTTTCCTGTCTTGTTACTCCAGTCTGGCCTTTGGATTCTCCCAAGTAGAGATGCTTTGGCACTTTGTTGCTGCTGATTATAAGGCTCTTAGGCAATACTACTATGATTTCTCTTGGTATGATTACTGCTTTCATGGCTGGGGCCACTCTGAGTGCACTAAACACATGGAGGTGATTCTCTCCGGCATGGAGGTGTGCATTCCATATTCTATTTTTACTGCTAATGCAAAGATCCTTGGTTTAACTTTGTTTTAATGCTGTCTGCAACAGAGAGGAGGCTTTCAGAAGATACCATTACCATCCAACTCCTGACTCTCACTTAGCTTATATTTCTGCCTGGACTCATGCAAAATCTGTTCAACTTGCCAAAAATTCCTTCATCAGACAAAAATGTGAAAACCTCTCTAATTGTAATTATTCTTCTCTTTCTGGCACCTAGCTAAGAAGCTCTCCAACAACTTTACTACTACTTTCCCTCCTCTTTTCCATTACAACAGTTCAGCTGCCGTCTCTTCTTCTGATAAAGCAGAACTCTTCATTCAAACTTTCTGCTCCCTCTCAACCCTAGATGATTCTGGTGCTATTCCTCCATCTCCTCCTTCCTCTGACTTAATTATGTTTGAAATTAGAATCTCTTCAAAAGATGTTTTTTCTGCCCTATCTGGATTCAACTCTATGAAGGTGTACAGTCCTGATGGTGTTCCTCCTCCTGTTCATAAGAACTGTGCTTCTGTGCTGACACCCTGCCTAGGCAAACTTTCATCATTGTCTTTCATCTGGTACTTTTCCTTCCTGCTAGAACTGTATGTCAATCACCATCTGAGCCAGACTTTGTACTGAATGGACGCACTTCCTGAGCTCTGATATTGCATCTACTTTTGCATATTGCTAATAATTTTACATTTGGAAAGTTTTGAATTTTATATACTTGTTTATATTCACATTGTTATAGTTAAGCAATTGAATATTAGTGGTTTTTAGCGATTTAGAAGTTTTCATAGCGTGCTGACTTAATTTAACTTAAACTTGTGACGGTTATAAACTAATTTTAACTGCGCAATGCCATCGCAGAAAGCATCGTGTGTTAGGTGTGGGGTAAACTGGTGGTATTCGGAATTTAAAGATTATAATGGCAGTCCTATGGCGATTACCGAGAGATCAGTTTGTTTCTTTTGCGAGTTAATGGAGGAAATAGTTGACATAAAATGCAGTGTATGTGAGGTAATGGAAAGACTTGCAACGCTTGATGAGGGCAGGGGTAGGGCTACGGTTGATGAAAGCCGAACCAATACTAACGTTGAAGACATTAGTAATTTGAAGGGTGAGGTGCGTAACCTAGTTTCTAGTTTAGGTAGCTTATCAGGAAGGTGGGATAGAGTTCAGGAAGGGGTTAAGGTTGGTCCGAGATTAGTAGATGGGGAGGGATTTAGAGAAGTTAAGGGTGGAGCTAGGCCCGTACGTTAGGTGATAGGAATCCCCCCCCATCGAGGTTTCGAACCCTTTCGCCCATTTGGAAAGGGACGTGAATGAGGGGGAAACTATTTTAATTGGGGACTCTTTAGTGCGCCATATGGACACGAGTTCGTTGAACGGCATCCAACCAAGAGGAGGAGGGTCTGTCTCCCAGGGGCCAGGGTTGACAGAGTTAGAGACGAAGTGGATAGGATTGACGTTGCCTCCCGTCACTCGATGTTGGTGACGATGGTAGGGGCAACGACTCGTATAGGCCCGATACGAGAGTGCCTGACCTTTTGGAGAGATATAGGGGGTTAATTAGGTCCCTGAAGGCGAGGTCAGATAGGTCTTTAGTTCTAGGTATTACCCCTAGGCACGGTTTGGGTCTTAGGATTACGTCTAAAACAATATTTTTTAATAATAAATTAGAAGAGATTTGTGCTGAGGAAAATGTACCCTTCGTAAAGCTGTGGTCCGAATTCAGTGATCCTAGCCTTTTTATAAAAGATGGGGTGCATTTTAATGAAATAGGTAATGCTAGGCTAGGTAGGTTAATTGACGAAAATACGAAAGCTGTATAGGTCGAAGCCTTCTTTAAACGTTGTGGGTCCGGGGAACGCGGGCCCGACGTGAAAAATAGTTTAAAACGCGGCCCGTGGTAAAAAACTTTTTTTGTAACACGGTAGTATTAGTATAAATATAAATAAATTAAAGAATTTAAGGCGATAATTTATTCCGGCAACTACGATATAGTTGCTATCACTGAAACGTGGTTAAATACCGTGACTCGGGACTTGTTGGGGGAACTTGATATACCGGGTTTTAAACTCTTTACTAATGATAGGTTACATAGGTTGGTGGCGTTTTGCTGTACATTCGTAATTCCCTTAGGGCTATCGAGGTTAAGATTTTCCGGCAGCAATTAATGCGATATGCGTTGAAGTTAGGGCGCGTAGTATTAGTTTTAATTTTGTTGTTGTTTATAGACCTCCCGTTCAACCCTCGATACCGATACTAGATTTTACTCACTTCTTGGTAACTTTATTGACAATCGGAATAGTATAATTGTCGGAGACTTTAACTGCCCTAATGTTAATTACGAGACTTTTACTGGTAATGAGGAGGGTTTGAGATTGATTGAGTTCATGGAAGATAATTTTTTACGACAGATGGTTACCGAACCAAGCGCGGTGATATTTTAGATTTGGTGATGACGAACGGCGAAAATAGTCGAAGGTTTAGAAGTAGGCGAGAGTTTAGGATGTAGTGATCATCAAATTCTTAGGTTTAAGTTATTGATAGAAAACACTAAGGATAGTAACGTAATAGAAGTCCCTGATTTTCGTAGGGCTAATTTTGATAGTTTTGCGGATAGGATGAGAGTAGTGGACTGGGATAACTTATTTATGGGTAATGACACAAATTTGCATTGGGAGGCGTTTAAAGAAAGTTTTATGAATATTGAAAGGGAGTTTATTCCTCGTAGGCCCAAGCGCGTAGAAATCATGGTAGGCCCAAGTGGTGGACTAGGGAAATAGGCGAGTTCATAAACGAGCGTAACAGAGCGTATAGACTTAATAAGCGCAATGGCACGGCAGCTAACTTTAATAGATATATCGAGCTTAGACGTCAGGTTAAAAGATCAGTTAGGAATGCTAAGCGTAATTTAGAGATACTTATAGCTGCGGATAGTAAACATAATCCAAAAAAGTTTTTTGAATACGTCAATAATCGTAAGCCGATAAAAGATAACATAGGCCCTCTAGTGGATGTTAACGGCGCTTTGGCTTCTGACGCTCAGGCGATGGCGGGTATTTTCAATAACTTTTTTGCGACAGTTTTTACCGTAGAAGACGTAAATAATGTCCCCGACGTGGACGATATCGTTCCATTTAGTAGCGAGACTATTTTGGATGAAATAACTGTTTACGAGGGTGAGATTGCGCATTATATCGATAGGCTAAAAGTTAGCAAGGCTCCAGGCCCTGACGCTTTTTATCCCAGACATTTGAAAGATTTCGTAGGCCCCTTAACGAAGATTTTTAATCAGTCACTCGAAACGGGGATTATTCCTGAAGACTTCAAATTAGCTAACGTCACGCCTATTTTTAAAAAAGGCGACCGCACAGTAGCTAGCAATTATAGGCCCATTAGCTTAACGTCAATTGTCGGTAAACTTTTGGAATCCGTAGTTAGGGATCGTATCATCGATCACTTAGAAAGTAGAGATTTGATTAATAGTAGTCAGCATGGGTTTCGACGCCATAGATCTTGTTTAACTAATTTGTTAGAATTTTATAACGAAATAGTGCGCGAATACGATAGGCATAGAGCGGCTGACGTTATTTATTTAGATTTTAAAAAGGCGTTCGATACAGTTCCGCATAGAAGATTAATTGCGAAGGTTAAAGCGCACGGTATACGCGGTCAGGTAGCTAACTGGTTAGAGGAATGGCTTCGTGCTAGGAGACAGAGGGTCGTTGTTAATGGTAGTGAATCGGGGTGGTTGGATGTAGGTAGCGGTGTCCCACAGGGTTCAGTGTTAGGCCCATTGCTATTCGTAATTTACATTAACGACATAGATGTAGGATTGACTAGTAACGTGTCAAAATTCGCGGACGATACTAAAATAGGCGGTAAGGTTGTTAACGAGGACGATAGAAATAGGCTCCAAGACGATGTAAATAGGATTATGGAGTGGACGGATAAGTGGCAGATGCAATTTAACGTAGACAAATGTAAAGTTTTGCATATAGGTTCTCGTAACAATAATTACACGTACACGATGGATGATAGAGAGTTAGCGAGCGTTGACGAGGAAGTAGATTTAGGCGTACGCGTATCTAAGGATTTAAAGTTAGGAACCAGTGCCTGGAGTCTTGCGCAAAAGCTAATAGGATGTTAGGCTTCATAGCGCGTAATTTCGAATTTAAATCGAAGGATATTATATTGCCCCTTTACAAGTCCCTAGTCAGGCCTCATTTAGAATATGCCGTTCAGTTTTGGTGCCCGTATTTGCGTGAGGATATTGATAGGTTAGAAAGGGTTCAGCGTCGTGCCACGAAACTAATTCCGTCATTGCGCAACAAGCCTTATGAAGATAGGATTAAAGTTAGACTTGCATTCACTCGAAACTAGGAGATTAAGGGGGAGCTTATTGAAGTTTTCAAAATCGTTAATAACATCGATAACGTAAATTTTGACAAACTGTTCACTTTCGATAATAGCAATACTCGTAATAACGGATTTAAGTTGCGTGGCAGACGTTTCATTACTAATATCGCTAAAAACTTCTTTACGTTTAAAGTAATGATAAATGGAATAATCTTCCCGCGTCACGTTAACTCTACCAGCGTTAATATGTTTAAGAACCGTTTAGATAGGCATTTTAAAAATATTAACGTTGTTTAAAAAAAAAACAATTAGCAACAGGAGCTCTCGGGGTGGTGGTCGAGGATGAGTTTGTTGACGATGAATGCCAACTTGTGACATGCCAGTGTGTGATGCCAGCAAAAAAAAAAAAAAAAAAAAATACGAACGTAGATGTAGCTCGTAGCGTAAACTAACCCACTTTTTGTTTAACTTGCCTACTTTTTTTTCTTATCCTCTCCTTACTTGCATGTCTGTAGTTTGCATGGTATGACAGTGAGTTAAGACTGTGTTTGCGTGGTTTGTAAGCGTTCTTATTTTACTTCTTTTCATCTTTCACCCCCTTCCTCTTATCGTCGACTATTTTTCCGACTTGTCGGCACTGGCCGGCGGATGATGAGTCTTTTTTCTCTTTTTCTGAATGAATGTTAACCCACGAGTGATAGGTATTGCTACTTACTTAACCCCTTATTCTCTTCTCTTAACCCCCTAATCTTTCCTTTATCTCGTGCTAACCTTAGAGTGGATCTTAGGGTCTTTGTTAGCCTTAGCTTCTGTAGATCTCTTTGCCACAATGTTGTCTCGCTCTCTCTTTACTATGGCTATCATAACATCACTGCTCTTCTGAAAACTCTAACTGCATGCCTGCTCCTTTAAGGAGAGCATGCAGCACCTGACTTTCAACATATTCTCATTCCTTTTCTGTTTAACTCTCTAATGCAAGGGTTAATCAGTAGCATTAATGTTGGAGGATGTGATGCCATGGTTATTTAATGTGTATATAGATGGGAGAAAGTATGAAATGAAGGCAAGACTGCTAGAAAGAAGTAAACCAAAATTTTGAAGAAAATGAGTAGCAGCTGTTGTTTACTGATGACATGATATGCTTCTAGGTGAATCAGAGAATTAATTAAGGAGAGCAGAGACAAGTGTTGTTGACCCACTCTAAGAACCTCAACAACAACTTTACTTTCTCTTCTTTCCCTCCTCTTTTCAATTCTAACTGCTCAGTTGCTGTCTTCGCCTGACAAAGCTGAACTCTTCACTCAAACTTTCGCTTCCAACTCATCCCTGGACGATTCCGTTGCTCTTCCTCCATCTCCTCCTCCCTCTGATAAATTTATTGTCTGAAATTGGAATCTCTTCTAAAGATGTTCTTTCTGCCCTATCTGGAATCAACTCTAGGAAGATATATGGACCTGATGGTGTTCCTCTTGTTCTTAAGAACTGTGCTTCTGTGCTGACACCCTGCCTAGGCAAATTCTTTCGTCTTGGTGTCTCATCTGTACTTTTCCTTCCTGCTAGAAGTTCGTTTTCATTCAGCCTGTCCCAAAGAAGGGTGACCACTCTCAACCCTCCAACTATCGTCCAATTGCTTTGATTTCTTGCCTTTCTGAAGTTTTTGAATTTATCCTTAATAGGAAGATTCTTAAACACCTCTCTTCTGACAGTCTTCTTTCAGATCGTCAGTATGGGGTCTGCAAGGGACGTTCAACTGGCGATCTTCTTGCATATCTCTCTGACTCTTGGTCAGCAATAAAATTATATTAAAAAAAATTAGACTAACAAACTTAGATGTAGCTTGTAGCGTAAACTAACCCACTTTTTGTTATACTCTTCATACTGTTTTTTTTTTCTTATCCTCTCTTTAGGGGCCATTCAAAAACCACGTGGTCCTTAAAGGAGGGGAGGGGGTTCCTTATTTGACCACCAAAGGCCTCATTGGGGAGGGGGGTCTTGATGTTTAACTATGTGGCCAATACTAAACATTAAAATATCCTGTTTATCATATGCTCCAATTAATATGTATGCATCCAGTATGTTAGTATGTATCCAGTATGTATGCTCCAATAAATAATTTTTTGAACATTCAAAATTACATCTTTTAGTAAAGATATTAATTTAATTAAAGAAACAAACAAATAATAGTTTATTTAGAAGATATGCCTTTTAATTGTTCATTTACCTCATTACTTCTCAATAATATAAGAAATCTAATATGGCACCTTACATTTTACATAAGATTAAGAAGGGGTCGGGGTGACATCAGAAGACCACGTGGTTTTGGAGCCCTGGGGGTTTAAGTCATTTGCCACAAATGACCACAAAGGGGGGATGGGTCTAAAAATCACCTGAAAAAGGACCATATGGTTTTTGAATGACCCCTTACAGGCTTACTACATGTCTGTAGTTTGCATGGTATAATAGTGTTTCTTTGAGTTAAGACTGTGTTTGCATGGTTTGTAAGCATTCTTATTTTACTTTTCATCTTTCACCCCTTTCCTATTCTCTTCGACTATTTTTCAGACTTGTCGGCAGTGGCCGGCGGATGATGATGATGATGATGATGGTGGTGAGTCTTTTTCTCTTTTTCTGAATGAATGTTAACCCACGAATGATGGGTTTTGCTACTTACTTAACACCCTACTCTCTTCTTTCTCCCTTTCGGGATTTCGGTGAAACTTCTGCTATTGCGCTAGACATATCGAAACCTATGATAGAGTCTGGCACAAATCTTGGATTAATGAAAGAAAGCCACCCTGAAAACGGGTCGGGGGTGGTGGCTTTCTTTCATTGATCTGGAAGTTATTTAAGTAGGTAGGTTATTTAGGTTAGGTTAGGTTAGGCTAGGTTAGGTTAGGTCTACTTTACTAGTCACAATCTTCCACACGACTATCCCCTTACCTTCAACAACTTAATCCCTCTTCTCTTAACATTCTTGGCATTTCCTTTTCTCGTGATCTTTCCTGGAAAGATCACACACACACACACTCCAAAACAGCTTCCAAGAGGTTAGGTGTGCTGTACCGGCTTCGCAGTTTCTTCACCCTCGCTCAGTTGCTGTCTCTGTACAGGGGTCTTGTCCGCCCCTGTATGGAGTATGCTTCTCATGTATAGGATGGCTCAACCGACACAGCCGTACTTGACCGGGTGGAATCAAAGGCTTTTTGTCTTATCAGTTCCCCGCCTCTTACTGATTGTCTTCAATCCCTCTCTCTTCGCCGCAATATTGCCTCGCTCTCTCTTTACTATCGCTATTGTAATGAACACTGCTCTTTGAACTCTCTAACTGCATGCCTCCTCCTTTAAGGAGAGCATGCAGCACCACATTTTCTACACTGTCTCCTTACTTTTTCATCCAACTATCTAATGCGAGGGTTAATCAGTATTTCCAGTCTTTCATCTACTCAACCGGTCAACTCTGGAACAATTTTCCTCAATCCATCTTTCCCTCTCATGACCTCCATTCTTTCAAACGCAGTCTCTAGATACTTCCAAAACCCTGGAGGGGCACTTTTGCGGCCGTTTGCCCTTGGCCCCTCCTTCCTGCATAAAAAAAGTAAAAGAAATGGTGAGTGAAGAAAATTAGAGGTTCTGAAAGAATTTAAATAGTTGGTGTTTATTGACAAAAGAGGAAGAAATACATTGGAAGATGAAAGTTGAGTGAATCGAGGCAGGCAAGTCACGAGTATACAAAGTGCTCGAGTGTAGATGCAGTAAGAGGTTTAACGATGTATTGGTGCCAATAATCATACCTGGTACTACTACTACTACTACTACTACTACTAGTACTTTATTCCCAGTGGTCATCATATCCCGCAGGCCCGTATCCAGAGGGGGGTCGGGAGTCGAACTTATCCCCCCTTAACAGGAAAGGTCCACTTTTGTAATCATAATCATAGTTATAACTTATGATATTATAATATATAACCTCATTTAGTAAATAAACATTCATTTTTTTTTCCATTTTTTTTATTTTAAACTTCACAAATTACTCTAAACCCCCTCCGCAGTGACTAGTTCGTTACACCAAAAAGGTCCACCTTTCTACAATTTCGAACCCCCTCCCCCTCGGGAAGTTCTGGCTACGGGGCTGTCCTTGGGTGTATAATCAATCACATCAGAATTCAAACGTCTTGTTCACCTCACGAGGACTGGAAGATGGACTTTTGGATAATATACTATATGTAAACTATAAATTTTAAAATGCTTACAGTATATTAAGTTTAAAATGTTATACATATTTAAAATACTTGTAATCATCTTTATCTCGCAATCATTAACAAATGAAATGTCAGCATGAATAAAGATTTCCTCAAGTTTTAACAACCTTATCAGGGTTGCCAGGGTGTCCCGTATTTT